>LPNX010750153.1:0-14435 GCA_001517045.1 Pseudotsuga menziesii | reverse complement strand
CCTTTTGCAATGATTCTTCCACTTGAGATTTCTGTGATCTCAACTTCATCTGGTGAGAATATGACTTTCTTAGGAGACCCAGTGTGGGTCATCTAGTACATTGATAGAAGGTTGGAGGTGAGACCAGCGACATACAACACATTGTTGAAGTTACCATGATCAAGTTCTATCCTTCCTTTGCCTTTGCTTTCAGTGAGAGAGTCATCTCCCAGTACAATAGATGGTCCTTTCGACATATCCAGTGAGGAGAAGGCCTCCTTAGTCGAAACCATGTGTCTTGAAGCTCCAGAATCTATGATAAAACCGGGTGAGCTTGATGTGCCGGCAACTAGAGCATGAACTCTCTCTCTGTCGTCGAAACTTGATCCTCCTTCTCTCTTCTTTGAGCTTTCTGGAAGGGAGATGCCATTCTTCTCCAGGAGATTGGTCAGCATATCAATCTGCTTTTTCATACGAGAGCTTTCAGTGTGATTTCCCTTCGAACAATATGAGCACTTGTTCATTTCACCTTTGTTTTTCTTCTTCTGGGTATTTTTCTTGGGACCTTGTTGATCCTCTGGAGACTGCTTCTTGTCTCTTCATTGCTCAGGTGGCTTTTTATCTTTCCTTTTGCTTTTAGAATCCACCCTTGAATATCCAGCAACCAGAGCTTGGTCTTTGGAAGGTTTGATGGTGCCCATCATCACCAACTTGTCTTGTTCTTGTGTGAGAGATTCCATGAAATCTGCAAGGCTAGGCATCTTCCAGGTTCGAGATGTGAGTTTTGTGGCATAGAAGGTTGAAACAAAGATTGAGTAGTCAGGTCCTAGCTTCGAGAGGATGGCCAATACTAGCTGATCATCTTTCTTTTCGATACCACACTGCTTCAGCTGCAAAACTAGTGCTTTGAACTTGGAGAAATATAGCTGCAGGGATTCAAAGCTACTAGGACTCAGAGAAATCAGCTCATTTTCGATCTGATGTCCCCTCATCTCATCTGTCTTTCCAAAAATATCAGAAAGCTTCTCCCATACTTGATCCGGTGAAGTTAATCCATCGAGATGGAAAAGGAGGTCTCGGGAAATACTGAGACATAGGAGGCCATAGGCCTCATCTCTCCGATTGTGCCATTTGATCTTCTCTGCAGCTGCATTGGGCTCTGCTTCTGTTTCTATAGTCACCCTGTAGAGGCCTTTCGCTCTCAACAAGATCTCCATCTCTGCTTTCCATTCAAAAAATTTGAAGGGAGTCAAGATAGTTTTCTGTGAATCCATAGCTTTAGAAAATCTGTCCCGGCTGTCAGTAGAAGGCTCCCAGTCTTGATGTCGAACCTGCAAATTTTTTTTTGAAGGAGAGTAACAACCTACAATGGCTCTGATACCATGTAGAAATTCTGACCAGCAATAGATTAATTTCACTCACAACAAATTACAATTGATCATGCAAAATTGTCAACAATGGAGACTGAAAATGGAGTTGTAACACAAAATTATATTAACTCAGTGTACAATAGCCAACCCTATAATATCATAGGTTCTTGAATATATAGAATACATCAATAGGTCGAATGCATAAGGAGGCATCCAAAACTAGCATAAAGCAGGCTTACCCAAAATAGGCAAATCCCCCATAGGTGTAAAAAGCTGATCCCAAATCTGTCATGAGGCTCACGAATTGGCAAGGGCACATGGGAAAGCTAATGAGTGGTGGAATGGCAGCTCATAAATGCTTTTGCATGGAGGAAAGAGTGGAGGATGAAATGGAAATAAAACAAGTTCACCTCACCTAGTCTTGCTTTCCTATGTGCCTTAAAACACTGAAAAAGCAGTCAATAAAGCAGAAAACGCAGAAGGGCACCTAGGAGGCTAGGAATAAAGCAGATTTGATTCCTAAGGCTTTCCCAAGAGCTACATGAGTCAAAGATGGCAAGTTTGACCTCTATGGATAGGTAATTAGCAACTTGCACATGGTGGGACTCATGAACTAGGCAAATAAGACAAAAATAAATGAATTAATTTCTAAGTGGGTAATACTATGGGTTTGATTATTCTAACAACTACGAACTTCTCTTAAGGTCTCGATAATGCATCCTAGACATCATTCTTCTTGAACTGGTCTTCTTGGTTACTTCTTCATAGTTGGAAGATTCTGCATCAATGATGTTGCTGCATTCATCATATTATTCTTCATCTTGAACTGTCGTCACTTGTTCTTTGGAACAAGTTTCATCCTTCTTTGCTTGCAGGAGATTATGTATGCAATATTTCATACAAGTCAAATGCATTTGTATGGTTAGAACATTTCATAAGAAATATTCATACTGGCAAATACTAATGCATAAATATATGATCATGCAACTACTTTAGCCAATACAACATTCATCCATATCTCACTGAAACTTTCTAGATGCCTTCCATCTCTACCAGGACAACATTGTGATTGTGCACTAATCCAATATGTCAGTAAAGAGGTTTAATTCTAGATAAGTAGCAATTGAGAGTTGTATAGCACCATGAGCTACTTACCCATCACATGCATATTAGTAGTATACTATCATTAATGCAAACATCTTATCATGCATAATACATCAACTGAATATAAACAAATGCATAACAAAACAATATCATGAAATGACAATTGAATACTTATCTTTATTTGCTTCGTGGGTAGAATTCTTCTTGAGCCTTCGACTTCATCGTCTTCTTCATTCATAATAGAATCGTTTCTTATCCAAATTCTAGGATGGATAAGAGGTTCTTCAAGAGTTGAGTCCTTCGTATTCCTCATCGCTTGAGGGATCTTCTTTGGATGGTGAGAGCTTGATCTTCAATTGCTCCCATCTTCTCTTCTCTTCTTATGAGTCGAGCTTCTTCTTCTTCTCGGAGTCTGCTGAAAGTAATCAATTCCTTCTGGCACACATTCCTTGCATGAATGAATCCCATGATCCTGGGAGGCCATTCAAGGTGGCCATCACCAATTCTGCATTCTTCGCTTCTTATTTTACCGCTTCAAGTTGTTCTTGATTTGAGAGACCCTTATGACTGCATGGTCTCTGCATTCTGGATCTTCACGTTCTTCAACTGATTTCTTAAGGTCATCTTCTGATGTATGTTCTTCCCTTCAAATATCTTGGTCAAGGAATCAAACATCTTCGGTGTCTTTGGGGAGACACTTGTGGTACAAGTTGATTCATGACTGAATCAACAATGATCTTCTTGGCCTTGACCAAGTTCTTCTTGAGTAAGGCTTTGAGCCCCATCTCCCTCTGGAACTAGAACCTCTCTACTCATGTAGGTGTCCAATTCATTTCTTTAGGGAGATCATATACTTCCATACTTGGAAGTTGTCAACTTCACCAAGCTTATAATCAAGCTGATGTGATAGATCACTTTGAAATGAGAACCTCAAATGGAAATAGCAAAAGATTAGATCTTACCATTTTGAGGTGTCCGTCCTGGTTCCGGAGTTGGCTGATCTAGGGTTTGTCACAGAAACCCTAATTTTAAAAACTTAGAATATTTCAGATCTGATTGGATATACATATATATCTCTTCAAATGGAGCTGTCTAATGTACTCCTTTTCTGAAAACAGTGGAGGGAAGCTCCCGGAACAGGAAGCCCTAATTTTCCAATTTCTTCTGCAGAAATTCCTATTACTGTTTCTATGATATATTCGAAATTGCTGCTCCTCTATGTCTGAAATTTCTTACCGAGGTAACCTCGCATGTCCTTGATCCAAAAACATAGGTTTCATCAGAATTTTTTTCACCATTTGGGATTTATGATCCTTTTCCCAAGGTGACTTGTTATAGGACTGTTCAGAACAGTGAAGTTGTACGAAATTACACATATCACTGGTTCATCTTCTCAGTCTGATATTTAGACCACCGATAGTACAATCTGTGAAAATTCTAGAAAATCTTCCGTAATAACATTTGGACCTCTATAGCCCAATATATTGGAATTCTCCGCAGGTGTCATGTTTAGGGATGAATTATGGAAGAGGCTGGAACCCTAACTTGGAGAGATCATATCTCCTGGAATACAGTGAATCTGAGGTTGAATTTTGAACACAATTATATTCAAGATTTTATCTTTAGCCTCTAAAATTTTCAGCTCTTGAGAATTTTCCAATATAGGGATATAGAGAATGTACCAAAACTTAGCAGTTTTAGTATTTAGGGTTTTTCTAGCTCAGGGTCAAACTAGGGTTTGACTTTCC
Organism: Pseudotsuga menziesii; assembly: GCA_001517045.1. NCBI lineage: Eukaryota > Viridiplantae > Streptophyta > Pinopsida > Pinales > Pinaceae > Pseudotsuga > Pseudotsuga menziesii. The sequence continues at coordinate 10,234 of LPNX010750153.1, read as the reverse complement.
TGGAGTTCCACCCAACCAAATTTATTGATCCGGGTCTCTAAAATTAGGTTTTGATGAGGAGAACAATCCTATGCTGGTCTCACTCAAAAATTCCTCTTCTATAGAAAGCCCTAATTTTCACACCGAAAACTGAAAATGCTCGGAATCGAATTCCGCTTCGACAAAAAGATGCGCCCTTCAATGGAGAGTCAGCCTAGCATACGTTTGCTGATGGATTGTGGAGAGAGACCAAAAAATTAATAAGCCCTAGCTTTTTCAGCTGCACAATGTCTTCTTCTCAGGTTATCTCTGATACCATGTTAGTTTTTCATCATATAAGCTAGCATTATGATCTTAGGATCTTTTCAGTGAGAGAATAACAAGCACATCAATAAAACATAAGCACATCACAAGAGACAAGAGACACAAAGAGTTTTCCTCGGGGAAACCATAAAGGAGAAAACCTTGCAACTTCCTCAGAGATATAATCAGCACCAAAATAGTAAAATCCGAAAACAGTAAGATGATCCCCCAACAACAGCAGTCTCTCTCTCTCACACTGAGAAAGCTTCTCCTCTCTCACTCATGCGCCCCAATGAGTGAGTGTGAGTTTTGAAAGTGAGATAAATAGAGAGGCTCACTCTCTATTTATATTCTTTCATTCACTTGAAGTGCACTCCAACATGTCAGCCCCACTTAACAATTACTTACTAGAGCCGACATCTCTAGGAGTGTCTAATAACCCTAGTGCCCCGGAACTTCGGGGACTTTAACTCTTACACAATCGGAGAGTTACCCACTATGACTTGACATGAAATGTTTACATTATTGATCCTCCCGATAGGAACATCGGGGCATGACAATATGACTCAAATACACAATAGATACATCCCGGAATAAATATCGGGTTACAATAGATAAGAAATACAAGTGAATACATTCCGAAGTTACAATTACATCAACAGAAGGGTGTAAGGATTCGAGGTAAGAAAGCTGGAGAATCCATCAATTTTCCTTTCGAACAGTCAATTCTTCAATTAAGCTACATAGTACCTGTAAGAAACACTACAAAATCAAAAAAATTCCCAATCATTTCAAAATCAAGCCTTCCATATTGACATGTACAATTTCTCAGGTTCCGTCATGCCCACAAAGACTTCTCTGAATGAATCCAGAGTTAGCAATGCACACTTTTCGGGACTTATGTGGAAACCCAACTGCTTCTGGTGTACAATGGTGATTGGATAGACTTTATGTATGCCTGAATAGGCTCTAATACCATGTTTAAATTATTGTTCCATTGATCTACAGGAAATGAGTGCAATTGAATTGTATTATTATGGAGTGGAATGAAATGGAAAATACACACTAAACAAGACAAATTTCACAGAAAATGGATAAGTATTGCTCAATAAAATTAGAGTATGATATTATTTAATCCTAGCAGTGTATGTGAATGTTACATAAAGGAGAATTCAAATCATGTGGATAAGATTCGAATCTACTAGCTCAATACTGACTGACTAGTTAATTAAAAGTGTCTAAATCACTATCGAAGCTCACTAGCTAACTCCAAATGTCTAATTCAGTCTATCAATTGTGGAAATTGAACCCAATGATAGAACAATTACACTCACAACAATTATCAATTGTGCATGCAAAATCACTCACAAAAGAGACTGAATATGGAGTTGAACACTAAACTGTATTGAATCAGTGTACAATAGCCAACCCTGTAACATCATAGGTTGCTGCAATAAATAATTACATAAGGGATTCGAATGCATGAGGAAATTCGAATCTAGTCAAAAGCAGGCTTACTAAAATTAAGCAATTCCCCCATAGGTGCATAAAGTAGTTTCCAAATCAGTCAAGGAGCTCACAAATTGGAAAAAGTAGGCAAGCTAAAAGGTGATGGAAGGACAACTCATACATGCTTTTCATAGGAGAAAAGAGTGGAGGATGTGGAGGACAAAAAACTAGTTAACCTCACCTAGTCAAACTTTCCCAGTTGCCTTAAAGCACTAAAAAAGCAGGCAATAAAGCAGAAAAAGTAGAAGGGCACCTAGGAGGCCAGGAATAAAGCAGATTTGATTCCTTGAGGTTTCCCAAGTGCTCCATGAGTCAAAATTAGCAATTTTGACCACTATGGATGTGTAGATGACAACTTGCATATTATGGAACATAGAAACTAGGCAAATAAGACAAAAATGGATAAATTAATGTCTAAGGTAGCTAACTATGGGTTGATTATTCTAACATCAATAAGTTAAACCAGTTAAACAGATGAGGTAAGTGAGAATAGGCGCCTACCCACATGAATCCATGCAAGACTGGCACTAATTGAACTAGAGGAAATCTAACTGAATGTAACTGGAGCATAACTCAGCTTAACTAGTTACCAACTATCGACAACTGAATGAGGTTGGTGGTGGCACTCCCAATGGCTAACCTCTATATGTGTTACCCACACTCTATTGAATGGTACTGGTGGAACCAATATCCCAAGTGGACCTAATATTAATTAATGATTCCTAAGTTAGGAAAATATAATCTAATAAACTAAGTATGGACAAGGGAGGATTATAAATCCTAATAGTTCCCCCACAATGGGAATATTGTCACACTTGACCAACTAAACTACTATGACCTGCATACCAACACAAATACATATAACATCCTACCCACACTAGGAATAAAAAGTCCTTGTATGTTGATATAATTCTAGGAATTTCAAATATTCTTCCTAACCGGGGGCATACTTAGGTCCTCCCCCTAAAATACTGACATTCACATATGGTCTAATGTGCACTATATTCACCTCCAAATACAAGTCACAATCCCTCTCATCATCAACATCAACCCTCCCTATAATCCATGGCACCGAGCATATCATAACCCCAAGGATACCACCTATATTTGAAGTTCCTTTCTTGCTTCCCCCCATGGGAGTACAAGGAATATAGGTAATGGAGTACCTTACATTAACTCAACTCATTTTGGGAATATCTGTGTGGTATTTGACACCACCTTATCCTCAAATGGATGCAAATCTAATATCCTACTATGAGTTCATACTAGTATCACCCGCAAGGATACCATCAGGACCACCTATTGCGTCAATACCACTTGTGACTCAACCACCACTAATTTCCACTAAAATCAACACTATGGGTATGAAACAACCTAAGTTTAAATCCCTCATAGTACCAAGTAGTACTAGTCCACCTAGAGTCAAATAACCATGCACTCTGTGTAGGAAACAAGGACATGCCACTAATCTATTCCCCACCTTTATGAAGTTCAAAAACTTTCTCAACACCTCTTTTAGCGTGACTTATGTTGCTATAAATTCAGCAGAGAACACCCACAATAGGATTTGAGCCCAAAATCCAATGAAATTCGGCGTAAAGTACTTTTTTGTCGGATTGCAATGATGAAAAGCATTGTTTTGTCCAATTTATTTTTGTTGTCTTGAAGCATCATCGGTTTTTCGACTTTCATGTTCATAGGTTTTTTGACGAGTCTTGTTGTTGGTCGAGCGATGAAAGCTGGTTGGATTTGCGACAAAATGTGAAAGGATGATTGTCGAATTTCCAACGAGTGGTGAAGGGATGGTCGTCGAATTTTCAATGAGTCAAGGCTATTTTTTTACTATAGTATAAATGCATATTTTCAACGGTAATTAGGTTCATATCGTCAGATATTCGACGAAAGTGAAATTTGAAAATATATAATTTAGAAAACATTCTGACATGTTTTCTATAGAAGCAATAGACGGTTTGCGGAAATTATTTATTCCTCAATGGATGGTTTGAGGAATTGTTTTATTCTTCGACGACCGATTTGCAGAATTATTTTTTTCTTTGACAGACAGTTTGCAGAATTTTTTTATTCTTCGACAATCCACCGATTGTGAAAATAGTGACGTGTGGACCTTTATTTTTAAGATTTTTGATATTATTCATTCATGAATTTTGTGACAATATGTCAAATAGGAATATTCCTGCTCCAAACGAACAAAATCGACAGTTGCTTACTGGACTATGGGATGCAGCGGAAATAAGGGGGGATGGTAAATGTTATTGTCCATGTAGTCAACGTAGAGGATTTAAGAGGAGAATGATATTGATTGCAACAACCAAATTTTTTTTTAGGGAACATGGATACGCCGAAGGGGGGAATCAATATCGTCCATTTGTAAGTTTAGCATTATAAATTTTTTTAATATATTTTGCTTTGGTAAATGTATGTATTATTTTAATATTTCCTATATTAACTTATATCTATTGATGTATTCTTGTATTTATAAAGGAAATACATCCTACGACATATCGTCCAGAGGAAGTGCTTTTAAAACAAGTACCGGAGGAGCATGTAGCTCCTATGCTTAATGGCGAACAAGTGAATGATCATACTGATAACGTAGTTGAAGATGATGGTACAAATTCATTGATCCACGATTCATTTAATGTTAGAATGGATGATGAAGACGACGATGATAATGAAAATATTGATGACTTTGATGATGTTCACGATATACCTCTTCTTGAGAAGGCATAATGTTGGAGACATTTACCCACCATGCACACTTAATTTTGTCAATTTGACCTTGTTAAACCACTATCCTAAGTTTTACTGACTTAATCGACATCAGATGAGCACACTATGACATTAGTATGAACACACCCACACCTACCTTCAGTCAAGGAGGCCAACTAAGCCTTCTCCTTCATTCGAGGAGGCTGACAGGAGCACTCCGGGGGTGAACTGAGTGTCATAAATGCACCTAATTGCTAACTGATTGTTACAATCAGTTACGCTAAGTGGTGAAGGAACCTCCATTCATTATATTGATTATTTTTATTAATATTTATGAACTGGAGTCAACTAAGGCACCTCCAACCACCTCTAATGACCAGATTGACTTCACTTAACACCATCGGGGTTCATTGGAGTTAATGATGCACTACCACTTATTGGTTGGAATGCAGTGACATGTGTTTGAGATACTTTTAGTTAGACTCAGTCATCCATTGCACTCCAACTTTAGTTAGGACTCAGTTGAGCCAATCAGGACTTAATCAGTTGGTTAACTAAGTGTGTTTACTATGGCTTATAGTCAGTTAATCTACTTCCATTCATTCAATTTGAATGACTTCCATGGTAATTTGAATTGTCTTGGAATTCATGCAACTTGCATGACCATTGTATTGTATTATTCATTCTTTATTGATTATATAGAGCTGCTACTCCAATTGCAACACCATTATGTGTTGTACAGGATAATTCACCTAATAACCTAGGTCTGGGGGGTTACCAACATACTCATGACTTGCAGACAGTTTGACTCTAAAAGCACAGAATAGGAAATAGGAAAGTAGAATGACTTACTTGTATAAAATGAAGGTTGATCCTTGCTATCTTCTCCCTCTCTGATCCACTTCCAAAGTCTCCAGGATAGTTCCTCCTTCACCTGTTAATAAACACTCTTCCAAGTACAAATCAATTCATATATATGGATGCAGGTTAGGAAAATCATATATTATATTGAAATGAAAACATTTACCAATCCACAAGATATGAACCACATATGGAAGAAGTAATATCTTTATTAACAATAATAGAAAGAGTTTAGGTTACAAACCAATGTCTGAACAAGGACTCCTCTGTCACCAAAGGACTCTGAGTTTCTCTGCTCCAAAGATTTCTGTAGACAATCCACCAGCATAACTTTGCTCTCCAACTATGTATATCAAACCCCCTCCCCAAGGCCTCTATTTATATGGGGGAAATGAGGTAGTTCTCAAAGGTTGGGGAGGTTATAGCAGTTAATGGGATTAAGGTAAATGAGTAAACTAATCTCCCATTAACTCGTGTTTTTAAATATTAATTTTGAGGAAACCATACGGGGGTCTGTAGTAGAGAAACCCGCGTATGATACACGACTCTATACAAGTGCAACCCGCGTATACATGTATGTGCGACCTACTAAACATGATACTCGCGTATGATGCACGAGATGTCAATAGATATAGTCACGCATGCTACTCAAAATCCTAAAATGGCAAAGTAATCAGCTGGGCATATAGGCAATGTATTTCATCATCAACCAAGGTATAATGAAACTAGGAAAACCTCAATCCATAAGTGTCCTTTTGTGTGCCGACCTAAGGGATGTCAGCACTTGGATGGAGAGGTGCCAATCAGGTGTGTAACAGATGCCCCCTAATGTGTGAGGTCAGAGGGGAACGATGGCCAAAATACATTATAATACTAACTCTGGAGAAACTCAGAAATCCAGTGGAGCAGAAAGAGTACCTGAAACAAATACATAGTAATGTCATAAACAAAATTATATCTGAGGATGCTATGTTCAATTTACTGGAACACTAGCTCCTTTACAATATTTGAGTACATCATATGATACGGGTAAAAACCACGTATTTACAAAGGTGGAGCAAAGCCACAATACAATAATGATGAGTCTTCAAAGATCTGGAAGCCGGATATAGAAATGGAACATAGTCTTGCGCAACTTAGTTCATGAATGAGGAACTAAGGTCTTCATAAAAGATCCCAAAGAACCAGTACAATCCAAGCCATGTGAATAAGGGTAAGCTGAAGTCGAACATGGAAAGGATTCAACAGTTTGTCAACCAATAGATGATAATTGACAACTGAAGCAAAGGAGTTCATCAATGATGAAAGTGAATCCAGAGGTACCATCGTCAAAGCTCTAGGTCATTGTCATCAGGAGGTGCTGAAACGGAACCATACTGTGATAGGGAAGGCAATAGATCCTCCAACGGATCACAAGAGTGAATAGGAACTGGGCAAAGAAGGTAAACACAAGTAAATGGATAACAGATATAATAGTAATAGGATCAGGTGATAGATCAGACACTAGGTATAATCCTTGAATAGTGAGCACGACACAGAGATGACCCAAGGCAGCATACAACGGATAGATAGAACAACTAGACTTATCTGTCATGTAGGAAACATGAACATATTCCCCAGGTATAATGGACAAGAGGAGGAGTCAAAACTCAAAGTGATAGCTAAACACAAGTGGATACTGAAACATGGATATCGGAAGGCAAAAAGTGCTATGTTCAAGGATAACATGCTGCCATTATTGAAAACAAGAGAAAACTTCTTCCTTACCTTCCCTGTTAAGTTTTAACGAGTTCAGGAAAGCCAACTCGGTTCCCTCTTCATTTTTTAACAAGCTTGAAGAGATGGGAAAATAATGCTTGATACACTGATCCGTGGATTTAACGAGCCCGAACTAGTACATGATCGATTGGTGCTTTCATATTTAGAGAGTCTGAAAACGTCAAAGAAGACTCCAGGGGGGTCCTTTTTTGTCCAATTTAGTCTCTTAAGGCTGAAAAAGTATAAAACAAACCTCAAAAGAACTCTCTTAACTTCCGAAGAAGAAAAGGTGAACCTTTTTTGTACTTAGTCGGGGAGGTCCGAAAAAGGTTAAATTACCACCTACCCAACGCTCCTTCCATAACAGCATAAAATAGCTTGAGTTTTACGAGTGTGAAGGAAAGCAAGATCACTCGAAAAGATCCATTTGGTTACGAGAAATGGGGCTTACAACAATAAACTCGGTGCTTTGTTCTTAAGTGTTTAACGAGCATGACAAAGACACAAAGTACACTCTAAATCTTTTTCATGTTTGGGTCTAGAGCACGAAAAAGAAAAATTAAGCTCAAACCGGGTGTTCCTTTTCCGTAAATTTAATCCCTCAGGTCCGGAAAAGTGATAAACCTATACCTGAGAATACTCTTTTCAATTCCAAAGAAAAGAGAGTGATCCTTTCTCGTATTATTACGCATGGTCCAAGAAAGAGATAACCTACCACCAATGCGGATTCCCATTCACATATTCTTAACGAGCCTGAACGGACAAGTTTACTCGGTAGTCAAGTCTATTTTGAAGGAGTCAGACCTAGGCCTAAAGAAACTCCATAGGGCGGGGAGTCCTATAAAGGGATAGCTTGTAAAGAGAGATTCAGAAGAAGCTCTATTTGGTGTGAAAAATAGCTATGAGGAAACCCCAGGGCCTGAAATAGTGACGGAATGAGTACCAAAGGATGGCAAAGGCATATAAGGATGATACTCATGAAATAGGGATCCTAGCCACGGAAGAACAATGGTAGAGACAAGGGACTAATGGCTTAAAATAGCATAGTCCATGGAAAAATGTTGCATACTAAGGTTAATGTGGAGTGATAAGTTGCCAACATGTGTTGGGAAGAGAAAAAACCACCCTATAGAAGCATCAACACTTTGAAATAATTAGTAAACTTGTTCCAAGGCACAAAAAGGGATGGTATTAATCAATCGACGTTTCAAACTATAGAAAAAACCCACTTTACGAAATAATTTTTCTATAAATAGTTCGAAAAACAAAACATTTCTCACCATTTCACTTTTTGAACCAAAAAGGAAAGTTTTACCCTCTAACTTTGATCGCTCATTGTGGACAATTGGACCGGTGGAATTCAAATCCGTCAGTGTCAGGTAAATCTACACCCTGTGCTCTTTAATTTCATCCAAACAAATTTTAGAATTAATGGTCAATTCAATTTAATTCATCAATATAAAAAATTCCAAAACGTATACGCGGGTTGCTACATAGGAAAGCCGCGCATATGCGTTTGATGCGCGAGTTGCTGTATAGGGAAGCCGCGCATGAATCGCGAGCTGTCCCAATGGACAGTCGCGCATACTGCGCCATAGCTAAAAGCTTTTAAAAATAGGTCAATTTTTTAAATTTTTATGATGAATTACTGAATCACACTATGTGTTTTTTGTCAGGAAAATATGGTGCTGGAGTGGAGGGAGAGGGAACATGAGATGATGGACCAGGCGGCTTTCCAAAGCCCTCCTACTATCCAAGCATTGCAGAATAGTGGGCTATTCAAGTTTTTCTGCACATCACCCATGCGGGCCAATGTCCGCATATTAGAGTTCTTGGTCAGTTATTGGGACCATGACCTGGGGATGTTCAACATCCAAGGTGAGACTTTGGATCCTACCGTAGAGGAAATCTCTTTCATTACTGGATTATCACATCGGGGAGCACCGGTGAGCCTGAAGGGCACTGGCAGGAGTGGTGACCCCTTGAGTGTCCAGAACTATGTTGATGTATTCTGCAGGCCAGGTACTCAAAAGAAGGGCAGTAGCGTTCTCATCATAGACATACAGGACTTTACGCTGTAGGTATTGACCAGTACTATTGTTAGACTTTCAGGGTCAGCAGGACTACATCATGCCACCAGGACTCAGATGAGAGTGGCGGTGGACTGCTTTAGAGGCACACTCTTTGATTGGTGTATAGGGATTGCCCCCATCATGAGGAGGTAATTGTCCGACTGTAGGAGGGGGAGACGGAAGAACTTTAGCTATGCTAGTATATTGGTTGCGTTCTTCTTTGAGAGGGTGCCAGCTATGAGCCCTGCGGTGCCATTACAGGTCCAGCATCCCCGTCAGCCGAGGCTGAGCAGATGGGGGGATATATTCCTCCATCAAGGAGGAGGAGATGTGGTACAGAGTATGTATGATGATGATTTATATTCATGGTGGGAACGGCAGGTGCCAGCATTGGAGCAGTTTCCATACGCTAGGCTAGATTTCCGAGGTGATCCGGACCTAATCCTCCCTCCAGGAGGAGCATGGGGAGAGATGGGTAAGTCATTTTTTATTTTTTATCATTATCAAATTTTTATGGATTTTCTAATGATAGGATATATACATATGCACAAGTCTAACCCTACTCATGTGTCAAAATGCAGATATTGGACCAGTCCACCCAGTAGGGCACCCACGTACCTTCGTATGTCCTGTAGCAGGAGGAGATCCTGGATTGGTTATGGTACTCGAGGCGAAGCTGACTAGGCTTACCGAGCGGGTACCCACTATACGGATAGAGCATCTCCCTGTAGCTATGCAGGAGTCAGTAGTTGGGGTTCCACCGGCCTGGCTACGTCTTTTCAGATGGGTAGCCAGAGCAGTATGTGTATATAGGGATGCAGTGGAGGCTGCCGAAGCCGAGGAGGCTGAGGAAGCCAGGGGGCACAGAGATCACGGGGACCAAGGAGGTCCCAGTTGCCATGGCGGGCAGGCTTAGTTTTAAGCATTTTGATGGAATTTGATCCACTTTTTGTATATTTTGTACATTTTGGGATCTACGGATCAGACTTGACCTATCCTATGTATGAACAGATATTTACATA
>LPNX010750146.1:44638-62092 GCA_001517045.1 Pseudotsuga menziesii | reverse complement strand
CACAAAACAATGGTCCATCGAATTGCAAGCTTTCTCTCCACTGAATTCTTTCCGTGGCTAAAAATTCACCCTCTTCCCGATGCACACTTCTTCAAATCAGGTAGTCAGCAACACTCCTCCCCTTCAATTGCAACAGATCTTCACAGATCTTCTCCACGTGCAGGAGGGTCTTCTCCACGATATTTTTTCAGCAACAGACACGACCTCTTCTTCCTCTACAGACTTCCAATGCACGTTGTTCAACCAGCAGACAGGCTGGTAGTCTCCAACGCTTCTCCAACAGTGTGGGATGTTTTAGCGTTTCTCCAACAACCTTCACGATGACAAGCACTGTTCATGAGACATAAAAAAAATGCAGGTATCCTCTTCAGCAGTGATTCTACCAAACGGTCTCCTCTTCAGCAACGATTCTATCACACTCAGGCTTTGATACCTCTTGTTATAAATCAGAGACACATTACACAATGAACAACACCATAATAACACCATCATTTCATGTCATAAAACCCCAAAAGGGGAAACATCCGTGCAAGAAAAGTATTGAAGCTCATTAATGAAGAAGGAGAGATTACAAGATGATCTTAACCTCACAGACAACTCTCTTCATTACGTATCCCAACCATGCACTATATACCTCATGAAATCAGTTACATGAGTCATTAGAGGAAATTTGAGGTCTAAAATGGGCCTCCTAAGGAAAATAATAAAATAATAGTTAAAATAATAAAACAATAGTTAAAAAAATAAAATAATAGTTATTAATTTTGGAGGAAGAATAAAAAAACTACTTTTTGTGTTCGTATTTTCAACATATCTCCCTATTTTTTTACTCAAATTCTTAGAGGGAGAGCTCATTAGATGTGGAATTTAATTCCGCACCCAACGAGTACCCACACTGCATACTTTTGACGGACCCCTCCACCCCAAAAACAAGAAATACCTGAAAAAAACATGATGATGACATCATCATCATCACATTTTTTCAGGTATTTCTTGTTTTTGGGGTAGCGAGGTCCATCAAAAGTATGCAGTGCGGGTACTCTTTGGATGCGGAATTAAATTCCGCATCCACCGAGCTCTCCTGCTTGAAATTTGAGTAAAAACATAAGGAGATATGTTGAAAATACGAACAAAAAAAGTAGTTTTCTTTTATGACAAATATGTTAGTTCAACCATTGTGGTTGACTCATTTTATTTAAATTCTATTGGTTCTTGAATTCCAACTCACAAAATTTATTATTGGCGCATTTTCTTATAAGGCCCATTTTAGACCCCAAATTTCCTCTAATGAAATCGTTGTTGGTTATGCCGGTTATGAGAAACTTCCTGTAAACACCTGTAATGAGAAACCTCCCATAAACACATTAGTTAAGTTTCCATTTAACAAGTATATATGAGAATGAACCACTTCTGCATAGTGCTTGAGTGATTTGTTGCAAAGGGGAACCTACAATATGATGCGCTCATGATAAAAAAGAAGAGCTGTCCACGATTGTAGCCTATAGGATAGGAAAATATGCTTTCAACACCATGATAAGATCAATGTTGGAAATATGGATGATAGCTGTCATTGATGTCAAAGTAGTGCATGAATGACAAAGGATAAACAAAAGATATGATGGCAGAGTGAACTCAGTAGTGATGGCATGGCATGGATAATGATATAGAAGATATGATGACAAGGCATGGCATGGCATAGATGATGAGGTGGCATGAAGTTGAAATCATTGTTGCATTGTGACATCATTATTCGGAGAAATATGGAAATTGATCAGGAAATTGACTAAGTATGGATAAATAGTCAAAACTGGTCTAAAAGGGTCTAAGAGAATGCACTCCCTAAATCATGGGTTAGATTAAATGCCTGCAACACATAGGGGTCTTGTAGACTTGTGTTTTCTCTACTTGACCATATCTTCATATTGTCTTGGAAGTAGCTGAGGAAGAAGTTATGGACCTTCCAAAATAGTGTTTTAGGAAGATTAGATTAGACTAAGAAATTTGTCTAAGTGTCATAACAAAAGGTTGGAAGACTATTTTCAAATGTCCTCTAGAAGATGTGTGTGTGTGTGAGTAAGATCTAAATATGACATGATCCTTCTCCTTGGCGAACTAGTTATCCAGCCATGAAGTTAGATTCTCATTTGGTTTTTACACGAGCGAAATATCAATCTGCCAAAACAAGAGAAATATGCCAGATTACATGTTGAGATTAAAATTAGATAAGTGTTAAAACAAAGAAATAGTGAATGTAGAAAATTTCCGCAAAGGATAGAGATCGAACGACTGAGAATATTTCCACAAGTAGATCGACGATTTGGAAAAGAAGTATGGGTGCGGATATGTGGAAAGCAAAAAGTCGAAGTCGTGGAAAAAATGAGTTTCCAATTTTCGCATTCCGCACTACAGAAAAGGCGAAAAGAGGGAAGGTCGTTGCAGAATGGTTGGTGCGGAAAGACAATGACAGAAGGACTGTTGTGGAAGAGGAAAGGTAAAAAGGTAGAAGCTCAAAAAACTAGAAATATTGTTTTCCAACTTTTGCAATCCACATATAGAAAGGCAAATATGGAAAGGAGCTTGCGAAAAGGCAAGTCCAAAAAGCGAAAGGCGGAAAGGCCAGTGTGGGAAGTTGAATTGTGGAACAATAAAATTGCAGAAATTTGACAACTGCGGAACGGATATTGCAGAAACAAGAAAATCGTGAAATCCAGGTTGTGGAAGAAGGTTATGAGAACATTTTAAAGATGATTGAAAGGATTTCTTGATAAATTGTCCATCTGGTCATGACCTCATTTGGTGTGTACATGTAGTGAAGATTGCCTACAATATTTAAAGATGATGCCCGCAAGTATGAAGAGAATGTACACCATTGTTGGAAGAATATCATATAGGCTTAATTTTCACAAGAATTAAATGTTCATAAATAGAATTATGAAGGGCATGGTTAACAGAGTTACGACTGTTATGACTAACAAATGGTACGTAAACATAGTTACAGTATTGTAAGGGCGTGACTGTTTGAAAAGGTATGTTGCTGTATTAATATGTAAGAAGAATAAATAAATGAAATCTTGAAGAGGAATTGGAATGTCTCTACAGTCTCTGTGGGTGAATAATGAATATCTAAAGAAGAAGACCAGAAGTTAGAGAATGCAAAGTGTATCTCTGCAATCTAGACCAGTGTAGCAGCAAGACAGAAGACCAAGTGAAGAAAGCCGGAGACAGAGTTTGAAGAAGGTCTAGGAAGTTTAATAATATCAAACTAGGGTGGCAGGGTGGTTCTAGGGTAGGCTACATGCTTGCAAAGAGGCCTTAGCCTCCTTCTAGTAGTGGCTAGAGAATCAGGGTATTGGTGTATCCTTGTCTGTAGGTGCAGGAAGAAATCAAGAAGTGGGTGCATCCTTCAGTAGTGGTCTCCAGCAAGTGAGTGCTTGCAAATAACTATTGTATATTGCAAAAACAAAGTTTTGCAGATAATAGAAACGTGTTGGTGGTTTACCTTATTAGGGTTCCATGATAAAATATGTGTTTTGTGTATCTTGTTGATTCAATGTTTTGATTAAGGTTTAATAAGTGGTTTAAATGGTAAAAACTCAACAATACTGATTCGTCCCCCCCATCTCAATATTGACCAACTATCAATGTATTTGTGCCTTCTTTCATTCTCATACCGTACAATTTTCGCTTCAAGTAAGTTTCATTTTTCACCGATTTGGTTATATAGAAACTTTCTAATTTGTTCCACGGGCTTGTTGCTGATGTTTCTCCAATAATGTTGAACAACACATCATCCACAAGACATAAATGGATTGTGCTTAGCGCTTTGGCATCTAAATCCTCTCGTTCATCCTCCGTCATGGTGAGAGGTCTTTTGCTTTTTCCATCTAAAGTTATCTCTAACCCCTGCTGAACTAATAAATCCCACATCTTTAATTTCCAAAGTTCAAAATTATTTTTACCATTTAATTATTCAATCTCAAACTTTGTGCTAGACATTTTTGAAAAGAAATAAGTTATTTTTTAGCCCAAATAAAAACAACACTAAATTCTCCCAATTGTAATCCCTGACTTGAATGTCTTGAATTTTTTTAAATATATATATCACTGCTAGCTATTTTTTTTATATGTTGGAAGTAATATATATATATCCAAACTTTTGGATAATCAAGCACAATTTAAAATTTTTTTTTACCACTCTCCAACCACAACAGCAACCAACAACTGGACAAACACGTGTAGGCTCAGTTTCTTCCAAACCTCTCCACTTATGCAAACTATCCACACGCATACTCTCCACTGAATTGCAACCTTCAGAAATGGGCCTCCCTATGCAGACGCAAAACAACGGTCCATCGAATTGCAAGCTTTCTCTCCACTGAATTCTTTCTGCAGCTATAAATTCACCCTCTTCTTGATGCACACTTCTTCACGTGAGGTGGTCAACAACACTCCTCCCCTTCAACTACAACATAGCTTCACAACTCTTCTCCATGCACAAGAGGGTCTTCTTCATGAGATTCTTTCAATATCAAACACGCCCTCTTCTTCCTCTACAGACTTCCAATGCACGTCGTTCAACCAGCATACATGCTGGTAGTCTCCATAGTTTCTCCAGCAGCGTAGGATCTTCTATAATTTCTCTGACAACCTTCACGATGAAAGTCACTCTTTAGGAGACATAAAAAAATGAAGGTATCCTCTTCAACAATGATTCTACCACACAGTCTCCTCATCAACAACGATTCTATCACACTCAGGCTCTAATACCACTTGTTATAAATTAGACACACATTACACAGTGAACAACACCATAATAACACGAACATTTCATGTGGTAAAACCCCAAAAGGGGAAACATCCGTACATGCAAAGTATTGAAGCTCATTAATGAAGAAGGAGAGATTACAAGACGGTCTTAACCTCAGAGACAACTCTCTTCATTACGTATCCCAACCATG
Organism: Pseudotsuga menziesii; assembly: GCA_001517045.1. Taxonomy (NCBI): domain Eukaryota; kingdom Viridiplantae; phylum Streptophyta; class Pinopsida; order Pinales; family Pinaceae; genus Pseudotsuga; species Pseudotsuga menziesii. Next base: position 57,134 of record LPNX010750146.1, on the reverse strand, counting down.
CACTATATACTTCATCAAATTAGTTACATGAGTAAAATGTTACTGGTTATGTCTGTTATGAGAAACTTCATGTAAACACTCGTAGTGAGAAACCTCACATAAACAAATTAGTTAATTTATAATTTAACGAGTATAGATGAGAATGAACCACTTCTGCATAGTGTTTGAGTGATCTGTTGCAAAGGGGAACCTGCAATATGATGGGTTCATGCTAAAAAAGAAGAGCTTTCCACGACTGCAGGTTATAGGACAAGACAATATGATTTCAACACCATGATAAGATCAAGCATGGCGTGCCTATATTTGGGAGTAAATTTTTAATTGGAGTATCACAACAGGATATGACATGTGGCTTTGCTAGTTTTATTTTTTTATAAATTTTTTATTTCTAATAATTAACAACATTTCTGGATGGATTTATGTTCTATAGGAAGTGTCCTCCAGTAATCCAAAAGTCAAATGATTATATTTTAAACAATATGATAATTATTTTAATTTTTTTAAAATATTATGTTTAATAAAGAAATTTTGCAAAACTTTAAAATTTTTGTTAAAAAAAAGAAAATTTGTGTTAAAATACAAATTAATAGAGGTCAAAGAGATTTTACTAATCATAGTTAGTTAAATACCCCACATGCTACTTCTTAGGAAAATGAGCTTCCGTATAATAACAAGGCATTTCTATCCTAGTATTAAGTCTAAAATATAGCAATTGCTTATTATGTATGTTGGAGAATCTTTTAGTGAAAATAAAACTAAGAACACATTTATTTAATCATTTAATGTGTTAAAAAAAGTCAAAGTTGATTAATATAAGATATGTAAGAAAATTGTATATTCATATAAATTATTCCAAGATGCCTCATAGGTATCAAATATTGTCGTATATATAATGAATGTTTCAATCAAGATTGAGCAAAAGATTTAAACAAGGGAATTAAGACTCTAAATGTTGATATCCCACTATTTCTCCATAAAAATATATTGGGCATAGAGGCAAGTAACATAGTCTTAACTTATTACTTAATTAAAAAAGTGGGAAAAATATAAAAGTATTGTGAATTTAGGATAAGAAATTGTATACAAAATTCAAGAAAAAAGGAAAACATAAGGAAAGGATATGGGACTTATGAAGCATCAATGATAAAGATTCTCTTCTTCACCCAAAGTGCAAAAGTGATGTTAAACAAAAAGGATTTTGTGATATTAAATAAGAATATATATATTTTTGCTTTCAAAATCAACTAAATAAACCCCACGAGTATATATGGATATGTTTATTTGGTTGTTGGGAGTAAGGGATAGTATGAGACCTATGGCTATAGTTATGATGAACACTAGGAAACTGAGGGAATTAAATATTATAAATGGGATTCCTCGCTCTTGCATTTTAGTAATTATAAGACTAGACTTTCAATGTGTTCGTGCTAGTATTAAGTCGAGACTAACCACTCCCTGATGTTTTTAAAATTAAAAATTGTATTTCCCTTTCAAAATAATTGAACTAACTACTCTTTAATGTTTTTAGAATAAAAAAAAGGATTTCCTTTTTCAAAAAATCATATCTTGCATTTTCCACCAAAACCACATAGTCCCTCTTTAGAATCAACTTTTGATCTTTAAAGTTCAAACACTATGACCCACCATGTTTAATCACTACTTCCTTTAGATTATACATGTAGGGCACCTAATTCTTCTCAAATATTTTCAACTTACCTAATTCTTCTCAAATATTTTCAACTTAAACTTAGATTAGGCTTTGTTCAAAGTTCTCATTTTTTTCTTCCATAACTTTTTGGTTTTTTTAAATAATTTGTTTATTGCATGCCATTGTTACCTCCTCTCTATGTTTTGAAATTTTTTCAATTATATTAATAAAAGTTATTTACAAACCTTTTATTATCATTTTTCTCAATAATGTGGAAGGAGATGATAAATGTATTAATTTAAACATTTAACCTAATTTATTTAAATATTATAGTTAACCCGGTGGTACCGCGCCCTCTCACCACCCTTTTCTAGTGTATAGGGAACAATGCTCGATTTTGTCAATTTTGTTTTTAAAAGGGGAAAGATTTCTTAGTCATATTAGCATAGCTAGTACCAGCACGTTGAAGCCAATATCTGGACCCGTTTTGACCAGGGCCAACTATGAGTTTTGTTCTATCAAGATGAAGACATTTCTCTAGATCAACAAGTATTGCGATATGCTTGAAACTGAGTTCAAAGAACCAGATACAAATGCTTTGGCCGCAATGAATAATTCCTAGAAGAGTGTTGTAGAAGCTCATTGAGACCAATATCTCACAGCCACATGGTTGATCCAAAGTTTCATCAAGGAGTCCATTTTCTCGCGAATCTCAGGAGCTACCAGCACATATCAAGCTTGGAATCTGCTTGCATCTTCCTGCAAAGGAACAGATTCGAGTAAAAACGGTAATACTGCGAACCCTACGACTTCAATTTGAAGTTTGAAGATGAAAGAGTCAGAAATTGTAGATCAGTTTATGATTGGGGTTTTGGGCATTGTGACCCAATTTCAAACCTACGGTGAACCTCTAGAACAAAAGATAGTTGTTCAAAATATTCTTAGGTGTCTTACCAAGAAGTTTTCTATGTTAGTGACTGCCATAGAAGAAGCAAAAGATATGTCTCATCATCCTAGAAGAGTTGACTAGATATCTTCTATCTCATGAAGATCGACTCAATTAAGAAGAAGAGTCGCTGACCAATGCTTTCAACACCCAAGCTTCCCTCAATAGAGGTCGAGGCAAAGGAGGACAAGGTAGAGGAAGAAGAGGCCTAGGGTCTCCAACTACAGAGAACATAACTAGTCATAGTCATGAACATTCAGATAATTTAGAACACTCTCACAACTCTCAAGTTCAAAGGGGGTGAAGCAAGAGATGGACCAATAAGTCCTATATTCAGTGTAACTACTGCAAGAAGTATGGACACTATGAACAAGAATGTAGAAAGATGCAAGCTGACCAGAACAACAATAGAGCCAATGTCCCTAAAGAAGAAGGCTCATCAAAGGTAATGTTTATGTCTTATAATGAAACTGAAGAATATTGTAGCACATATCTATGGCTACAAGATAGTGGTTTCTAAATGATCACATGACAGGTAACAAGTCACTATTCTCTAGTTTGAATTCTTCTGTTGTCATGGATATCACGCTAGGAGATGAATTTCTGGTTCCAGCAAAAGGAAAGGGTACTATTCCTGTACTTACTAAGAAAAATGAAAAGAATTTTATTCATGAGGTGTTTTATGTACCACATTTGAATGTCAATCTGATCAGTATGGGTCAATTACTTCAAAACTGATATGATATTTAGTTTTATAATACATACTGTACTATTTATGATAAACCCCCCAGCAAGAAACTCATAGCCAAAGTTGAAATGACTAATAATAGAATATTTCCTCTCAGTTTGAGGAGTGCCAACCTTCCAGATCTTGTAGCCCATACAGTTTCCAGTCTAGACGAATCATGGTTATGGAACTATGAATTTGGTCATCTTCCCTTCAAGAGTCTCAATATCCTGCACAAACAGTCAATGGTCAAAGGGTTACCAGTTATTCATGAACAATCCAACACGTGTGAGGATTGTATGACTGGTAAACATCAAAGGGAAAACTTCCTCACTTCCACATCTCGAGCCAAAGAACATATTGAAATAGTTCATACAAACCTCTGTGGACCCATGGAAACCCAATCCATAGGAGGTAGCTTTTATTTTTTGACCTTTATTGATTATTTCAGCAAGAAAATATGGATTTATTTCCTTGGGAACAAATTAGAGACCTTCTCTAGGTTTAAAGAGTTCAAGTCTCTCACTGAGAAGCAATATCAAAAGTTTATTAAAATCCTCAAGTCAGATGGTGGAGGTGAATATGATTCACATGAGTTTTCAAACTTTTGCATGCAATGTGGCATCCAGAGACAGTTCACCACCAGATACACTCCACAACTTAATGGATTTGCTGAATACAAGAACTAGACAATCATGAACATGGCTCATAGCATGTTGTCACATAAGAAGCTAGCAAATGAGTATTGGGCTGAAGCTGTTCCATGCTCAGTCTAATTTCTCAACAGATCATCCACGATGATTGTCCAGGACACGATTCCTGAAGAAGCATGGAGTGGCACTAAGACTAGTGTCACACATCTTGGAATTTTTGGTTATGTTGAATTTGTGCATATACTTGATGAACTCAGAATAAAGTTAGATAATAAGAGTGAGCATTTCATTTTCACTGGTTACAGTGAACAACACAAGGCGTACAAACTATATAATCTTGTCACCAAAAAGGTTGTGGTGAGCAGAGACGTAAAATTCATTGAAGACAAATGTTGGAGTGATTCTTTAGATATACAACACGAAGAAAGTTCATATCTTCCAGATCTATCTATTAGAATTTCAATATTGGAATTACAGTAGCAAGAAGAAACACCAGCAGAGAATCCACCACAGAACCAGAAAACCAGAAGCTTGAGAGAGTTATATGAATAGACTCCAGTTCTTGATGAGCAACTTCACTATGCTCTATATTCCTATCAGCCCACATCTTTTAATCAAGCAGTGCATGATGCAAAATGGGTAAAAGTCATGAATGAAGATATTGATGCAATAGAGAAAAACCAAACTTGGGATCTTGTTGACCTCTCTGCAAACAAAACCAATATTGGAGACAGATGGGTCTATAAGACCAAACTGAATGAAAAAGGAGAACTTGAAAAGGAAAAGGAAAGGTTGGTTTCCAAAGGATATGCACAACAATATGGTGTATATTATGATGAAACCTTCTCTCTTGTATCAAGGATGGATACCATCAGATTTGTACTTGCCATTGCAACAAAAAATCAATGGCATGTGTATCAAATGGATGTGAAATCGACTTTTCTTAATGGAATTCTTGAAGAAGAAGTTTATGTAGATCATCCACCTAGTTATACTTTCAAAGGTCATGAAGACAAAGTGTTTAAGCTGAAAAATGCCTTTTATGATCTAAAACAAGATCCACGAGCTTGGTACAGTAGGATTGACTCCTACCTCATCAACAATGGTTTTAGTAGAAGCAGTAATGAACCCACTTTGTATGTCAAAACAGAGCAAGGTAAAATGTTGATGGTATGTATTTATGTTTATGACATTATTTACACTGGTAATTTGATGCTTGAATATTTCAGGACAATCATGAAAAAGGAATTTGAAATGACTGATCTAGGATTGATGAAGTTCTTCCTTGGTCTGAAAGTTACTCAAATTGATCAAGGTATTTTTGTTTGCTAGCATAAGTATGCTACTGATATTTTGCAGAGATTTAGAATGGATAAATGTAAACCAATAGAAACCCCCATTTCTCTTGGCACCAAGTTAACCAACAATGATGATGGACCGGCAGTAAATGCTACACTCTACAAATGAATGGTAGGCAGTTTAATGTACTTGACTGGAACTAGACCTGATTTGATGTATGTTTTCAGTCTTATTCCCATATTTATGGAGTCTCCCAAAGAATCTCACTAGAATGTTGGAAAAAGAATTCTCATATATGTTGTAGCAGCACTTGGATATGGCCTCTGGTACACTCATACACCAGATAGTATTCTCATAGGGTGCACCACCAGTGAATTTGCAAGTAGTATTGATGATAGGAAAAACACATCTGGTTATGCTTTCCATTTGGGTACAAATCTGACCTCTTGGGCATCTCAGAAACAACCCATTGTTAGCATGTCTTCTGCATAAGAAGAATATGTAGCAACCACCCCCACAGCTTTCCATGCAATTTGGATAAGAGGACTTTTAAAGGATATGGGACACACTGAAAATAATCCCACTTCTATTTTTTGTGATAATAGTTATGCAATACGGTTGTCCAAGCATAATGTATTCATATAAAAATAAAATAGATTGACACTCACTATCATTTCATTCGTGAGTTAGTCAATGATGGACAAATTTCCTTACTGTTTTGTGGCTCTAGGGAGTAGTTGGATGATATGTTCACCAAACCATTGGGAACATCTGCATTTGACTATCAGAGAAAGAACTTAGGCATAGATAGTGTTGAAGAATTCCTACCAGTTGAGATTAAGGCGGTGTGTTGAAGAATGTAATCTCAACAGTTAGTTAGTTAGTTAGCTGAGTGACCCATAGTATTTTCTAGACTATGGTGTTCACCCATAGTATTGTTATGTTGTATTCCTATATAAGTTGGTTCTTAATAATGAGAAGGAAATCAATATGCCCACAATGTTTCTGTCCTCTTTCTACTTCTCTTTTAATCTTTAACAATATGCATAGAAAGTGGATGTGTCACATCTGTAAAACATGAAGATGAAGAAATGTCAAAAAGGGAAGATGCTTCACCAAGTGAGAAATCTAAATGCAACAAAGTTTTAATGAGAAAGAAGCACCTATTCACCTCAAACTTTGTCATCAGTGGTTAACTGAAATATTATTCCAAACTTTATGATCACTTGTTCACCAAAATATTATTCCAAAATCTTGATGAATACAAATTTTTAATGAGAAAGAAGCACCTGTTCGCCTCAAACTTGGTCATCAGTGGTTAACTGAAATATTATTCCAAACTTTATGATCACCTGTTCACCAAAATATTATTCCAAAATCTTGATGAATATATTGGGAAAATGTAGTTTGGTGAAACTTTAATAGATTGGGAATATGGAGTTTGACCAAACTTTCTGCTAATGTTTATCATTCTAAATCGAATCAACGACAACGATGATATGAAATAGTGGATTGGAAGCAACAATGTAAGAGGAGACAGATAGACATGTAGGAGATAAAACAATTTAATTTGTTTTGTTGTTACCTCATTTCATGGATAATTTTAGGGGCTATATATAGCCCATGTGTTATACACCTGAGTGGCACCTCTCCGTCCGAGTGTTGATATCCCTCATGTCCGCACACAAAAGGACACTTATGGATAGAGGTTTGCCCTTAACACTATAGCTTGGCTTGTCATGAAATACATTCTACCTTCATCCAGCTAGTTACTTTGCCATTTTGCCATGTTAGGATGTATTCACGACTCTCTTTATAGACAACTCGCGCATCATTCACGGGTCTCCCTTGTAGTAAGTCGTGAATCCATGTATTCGGGGGTTGCGCTTATACATAGTCGCGAATCATTCACGGGTTGCTCTACTACATACCCACGAATGTGCCTCTTAACATAAAAATATAAAAACACGCGCTAATGGGAGATTAGTTAAGTTATTTTACTTAATCCCCCTAACTGCTACAACTTCCCCAACCTTCGAGAACTGCCTTATTTCACCCATATAAATACAAGCCTTGGGGAGGGTGTTAGGGACATATACTTTGAGAGCAAAGTTATGCTGGTGGATTGTATACAGAAGTCTTTGGAGCAGGGAAAGTCAGAATCTTTTGGTTGCAGAGGAGTCCTTGTCTCAAACGTTTGGTTGTACTCTGAACTTTCTCATTATTGATAATAAAGAGATTACTTCTTCCATATGTGTCTCATATATCTTGGTTTGATAATTGTTTATGTTTCTGTATTTCATATCTGATTTATCTAACCTGCTTATATATATATGAATCACTTTGTATCTGGAATATTGTCTTTGAACAGGTGAAAGAGGAGTAAGCCTTGAAGACTTTGGAAGAGGAGCAGATCGGAAGAGGACTAGCAAGGATCGACCTTCGTTTAACAAGTAAGTCCTTCTAACCCTCCTATTTCCTATTCTGCACTTTAGAAGTCAATTTTCTGCAAGTGTTTGAGTATGTTGGTAACCCCAGACCTATGGTTATTAGGTGCATAATCCTATACAACACCATGCGCTATATTAAGGCGGTTACAAAATTTTAGTGGGCTATTTTCTTATATGGAAAGGTTTCTTTTAGCTAAAATATATTCACCCAATATTTAATAGAAAAAAAAATCTAAAATGAAAATCCCCCTGTATGTTAATGAGGAAAATGAAAAAAACTATTTTCTCCCTAGTAATATCTTCCTCCAATCTATCTTTCGCCCCCAATATATAGAGAAAATACAGTGATATCACTCTTTCGCCCCCAATGTTTTAGTAATGGGGGCTCCCAAGGGTTATTTAGCCCTCCATTTTTCTTTTAATTTAGGCATATGGTTACATTTTCCTGCATTTTTAGTCAATTTCATGTGATACCTTCTTTCAGCCCTTGATTTCCAGTATTGGAGGGAAAATCAGGGGCTATTTTTTTCTAAATAAGGGCTACAAAGATTCATGGTTCACCCACATCAGATTGCACTTGCATGGTGAAGGTTTTTGTTGATGCAATTCCACTTTTCATTCTTAGTTTTCTCGACATTTTAATCTTTGCAAAACATCTCCATTGCTGAAAGCTCAAGTCTTGAAGGGGCATGTTGCACATGCAATTTACCAAAGAATACAAACTTACATTAGGATTTTCATCCAATAACTAACATGGTATGTTTTCTATCCATAGTTACAATAGATTGTTATATTGTAAATTTACCTTTTATCATGCTTTTTTATTATTATCATGGATGCTTTTTTAGGCCTATTTAATTCTAGGACAGTCTTGACTCTTAGGGATCATTCAGTGTTATTAGGGTTTTATTCTATCCTAGGATTATTGGTTCTATGAAAGTGTTGTAGAACTCAAATGATATGATTTATTTTATGCCTTGTCATATTTAAACTATCTACTGACATTTGTGTGTTGTTAGTGGATTCTACTCTTGATGGAGAGATTCCACATGGATTTTATATATTCATACTTAATTTGATCTAGTTGTTTAAAATGTGCTTTTATTAGGATCTTTCTATGCAATTATTATTGGATCTAAGGTGTTAATGAGAGTGTATATATTCATATTTTATGTTTGGGATGTTTATAATATAAATGAATGAACACTGATTATGTCAAAGTTCTAAAGCCTTGATGGCAACATGAATTCCATAAACAAGCTAAGAATCTAAGCACACAATTAACCTCACTGGGAATTGCAGAGAATTAGCATAAGGAGAGAAGAAGAGGAATTAATGAACACACATTAATGAATGATGAATAAATTATAATTGTTATTATTACAATGGTAATACGTCCTTATAAAGGATATTTGAGTTGATGGAAGACAACTCATTGCTAGCTCATAAATCAGACTTACCAAATATGATAAACCCCCATATGTGGCTAAATCACTTCCCAAATCAGTTAAGGACCTCACGAATTAGAAAAAGCATGAATGCGTTGTCAAGAGTGATGGAAAAACATTCTAATCTTGGAATATGGAGAGAAAGTCAAGGAGAATTTGTTGGTAACAAAAGATACCAGTTTCCTAGTTAACGAGCTTTACCTTATCCATATAAAATCTAGATAAAAGAAGAATAAGGAAACATCTGCAAGAAAGTGCAGTTACTAATTATGGGAGTCAATAAAGTGGTCAAGATCAACCCAAAATCAGAAATAAAGCATTCCTGGGGTATAGATGGCATGTGTTGACTTTAAGGTGCAAGTGGATTCCAACTAATTAGCTAATGGGTAGTAATTTAATCAAATAATGATTAAATATTTTATCCTAAGTTATGAGTGGGTTTAATAATATCCCAACACACCCCTTTAAGTCTGCATTTTTGATGGTATGTCAAAAATTTAGGTGTATATAGGGCCCAACAACAAGGCTGTGGTCACCTTTTAACAATTATTATGTCCAAAAAGTTGAGAAAATAGGCAAAACCACATGGGAAAAATCCTCCCTCAAGATAGGACATGAGAGGAAAACCAAAAATATTGTTGATGCTGCTCCAAACTAAATGATGATGTCTGGAGGAATCTTCTTCTTGGGAAGAAGAGAAATCACCTAGATTAAGGACAGATGCAAGATGGAAACTAGGACCATGTAGAACAATTGAGATCCATTGATGTGAAGCTCTTGAGAGTTGTAATCAGCCCCAAGCTAATGTAATGACTTGAACTTCAAACCAATAGAGATGAAATCAGCTCCAAATAGGTGAAATAAGAGTCCAAGTGAATGTATGAGGTCGCCAACTTCATTTACACAAAGAGGATGTGTGCAAGTGATTATGTAGGAACATAGAGATGTCATAGGATCAAAGAGTGCGAATGCATGGGCTCCATGGGTTGATATAGCTTCCAGAATCCAAAAGAACACATATAAGCATATAAGTAGACTCATGGGAATACACTGATAATGAATCCTCTGTACTAAAAGTATGAAAGGAGGAAGGAAGGAGATGTTCAAAATCTTCAAAGAGGCTCTAAGGATTGATGCTACGAACAAAGGAGGAGATGCAGAAGCACATGAGATCAAGTAAGGTAAATGGAAAGACACTAATAGGACTTGATATGACTAAGCAAACATCCTAAAATTCACTGGGTTACGCACCATCAATGAGAGAGTTATGCACAAAGTGTGAAGGATGTGGCACATAGATATCAACATCTAATATAGAAGACATAGAGAACAATGAATGTGTGAGTGAATCATCATCAATAAAAATAGAAGCTCCATTTGTCACTTCTTTTTCTTCATTGGTATCTTCAAGAGACACAAAAAATATTGTTAGTATCTTCAAGAGACACAAAAAAAGATTGTTCTTCAATATTTTCTTCTTCATTGAAGGAGGAAGCATTCGAATCAAAGAGGGTAGCAACAACATAAACTGTATGACAAAATTCTTCATCATAAATAACTTCATCAGAGAATGTTGAGTCCAAGACATATTGAGAGAGAGCACATGAGGAGATGATGGGTTCGCTCCATGCTCCATCTTCTACTTCTTGTATACCAAAAGATTTTTCTAAATATTTCCAAAGCTCAAAGGATATTCATTAGAATCTATGAGATGATGTATATTTGGAGACATTGCTAAGCACATGATTCCATAAGATCTATCACAATTACTCAGCCACTCAATCTTCTCTTCATAAGACTTTGGTTCACTCAAAGCACCAATGGAGACATCAAAGAGACATTGCCTCTTGAAGTATGCACTCTTTTTTGGCTTCCAATCAGAATAGTTGAAAGGAGATAGTAGAGGAACTTTTGAATCCATATTGAAGTTGTTGCACCCGCAAATCTAAAAGGTGAATTAATTGATGAGCTCCTAAAGCTCTGATACCATGTCAAAACTTTGATATCCTAGGCTCTGATACCATGTTGAAACTTTTAAGCTATTGATCACACGTAGAGACTTGATGGATTGGGAAACCTTTCGCTCCAATACCATGTTAGAATTCTAAAGCCTTGATGGAAACATGAATTCCAAAAACAAGTGAAGAATCTAAGCACACAATTAACCTGACTGATAATTGCAGAGAATTAGCATAAGGAGAGAAGAAGAGGAATTAATGAACACACATTAATGAATTATCAAAAAATGATAATTGATAATATTACAATGGTAATACATCCTTATAAACGATATTTGAGTTGATGGAAGACAACTCATTGCTATCTTATAAATTAGACTTACCAAATATGATAAACCCCCATCGGTGGCTAAAGCACTTCCCAAACCAGTCAAGGGCCTCATGAATTAAAAAAAGCATAAGTGAGTTGTCAAGAGTGATGGAAAAACATGCTAATCTTGGAATATGGAGAGAAAATCATGAAGTATGGGTTAGCAACAAAAGATACCAGTTTCCTAGTTAACTAGCTTTACCTTATCCACAAAAAAGATGGATAAAAGTAGAATAAGACAGAATCTGCAGGAAAGCACAGTTACTAACTCTTGGAGTCAATCAAGTGGTCAAGATCAACCCAGAATCAGAAATAAAGCATTCATGGGGTATAGATGGCATGTGTTGACTTTAAGGTGCAAGTGGATGCCAACTAATTAGCTAGTGGGTAGGAATTTAATCAAATAATGATTAAATATTTTATCCTAAGTTATGAGTGGATTTAATAATATCCCAACAGATTATAATGGTGGGGCTATACTGGAATGGTCATTATTTTGGTTGTCTTCTTGTAAAGTTGTCCAAAGCGTACTGGTAGATTATTTTATTTGGATTGAGAAGTTCGCGACTGATATTTTTTTTATTCGTATTGCAAAGTTCGTCAATTTTATTTGTGACCTAAATTTGTTGGGTTTGGTACTTTTACAATATTTTGTTTTTTGTAAAGGTCATTCAAAAGTAAAATGTTTTTTGGTGATTTGTTTTGATGTGTAGTTTCTATCATCATGTAGAAATGGATCTAGTTATGTATGATAAATATATGATTTAGTTTGAACATGGTACTTCATTTCCTTCATGATTATATATGATATGTACATGGCATGTTTGACCTGAGATGTATACATTATGCTATTTTATATCTAGTCTTTTGCATTCAATGAGGGTGATAAAACAGTTTTACCATATTTTGCATGTTTTCAAAAATTTCAAGGACATGGATACAAACACCTCCTCAGTTTATCTGAGAAAAAGTAGTCTTTAACATAGTAGTTATAATG
>LPNX010750146.1:30226-43337 GCA_001517045.1 Pseudotsuga menziesii | reverse complement strand
AAGCAATAATCTATTAACCTAAAAAATAAAATACATGAGAGAGACTCAATTTATAGGATTGGGGAGGATAAACAAAAACTGAAGAATAGTTGGGTGGTTGAGAGTGCCCACATGAGTTTACAACTCACACAAGATGACAACATTGGAAAATGTCAACACCAACATGCCACCATAAGAGAAATTTAGGGAGAAAAAAAACAAAGATAAGTCCTAACAACGAGGCCTCAGAAGATATTGCACGCACTAAATTTGTCTCCTATAGGTGGCATGGGTATTAGCCAATTGAAAAATTAGATTTAGCTTGAAGTATGATGATCTAGAAGTCAAAGGAGGCCACAACAATGTCCAAGACATCTCCCTTATGATACTATAAGTGTTCGTCACCGTACTTCTAGGGTTTTGAATTTGGATGGGGAGGCGATAAGTGAAAATCAATATTTATTGTAGTTGTAAAAACAAAGAGGTTAAAGATTAGAATTACCCGATGGGGTGAATGGATGCTTGATAGATGGATTTTTGTACTAAGAAGTGAATCTTCAATTGCATAGCCTGCATAGGTGCTTTCCTTTTTTACTTTAACGGCTAGAAAATTTGAACTGGATCATATGGCATGGATTTTTTTAATGATCTTAGGATGATGTCAACTGACGGATGATGTTAGCTGACGTCGTCAAGACCCACCTAATACATGACGATGTTCTTTTGGTGCACATGGATTCCATCTCTTCTTCCCTTTTCTTCCATGGAGAGCATCTTGTCAACTTACACAATTGTATGAAGAATCTACCTTTTGGTAAATTCGGGTCATAAAGGCTCAAGCCAGAAATTGTTTTCCAAACTCATCTTGGGGAGTCATTATCAATAAAAAAATTCCACATTGATGTGTGGCCAACGACACATCAATGTAGTATTATTCTTTGTCCTTAATTTTGATGCTCTATTCTTCCATACTGTTGATCTATTAAAACTTTGTCATATTTTCTTGCTAATGAGTCTAGCGCATTTGCACTTGAGTGCCTAGTCTCTGCACTTGGTATTTTTATATTTTATGTTCTAGTGCCTAATATCTATCCTTTAGCGCTCAGCATTTGACCCTAGGTTCCCGCGCTAATCCACTTGGTCATCTTTGGGAACTTTTTGTAACTCCTTTAACGTGTGTTTGAGATCTTAGGGGTTAATAGCATGTGCATTTGTCCCCCTTTAAAAATTTATCTTTAACCTTCAATTCCAATTTTAAAGTATTGAGTAGCCTTCAAACCCAAGACATTTTGAGTGTTAACAAAATCCTTATTTTCTTGTTGCTTAACTTCGTTTTATGTGGTTGCAAGATTTCACATTAGAATTTTACTCACTTAATTATTTCACAATTAGGGTTATTCTTCTTAGGCATTATAGATTTAATGGAATTTTGGTTCTATATATAAGGCATTGGATGCAATAGGACCACTTATTGCGTTAGATCCCTAACCCCGTCGCTGTTATTTTTTTCTAAAAAACACATTCATATTTTCAATGCAAACCTTCTTGTATAACGCATTGATGCGCTTATAATACAAGCACACTTTGCCACTCACGGCGGATACACCTTATTGACCAATATCTTATCACGTTCATTCATAAATGGGGGTTTTTAAATTGTGAAAAATAAGGTCAATATGTTGTAGGTTTGGGGGGGTGTAGGGTATGGGGGTTTATAGGTATTGGGAGGTATTGAAAGAGGTGTCTAGTAAAAATAAGGAATATCTCATGAAAATAGGGTTTTTTAATTGGAAATATGTATTGGGAGGGGGCTCAACAAAAGGATTTTAGTATTTATTTATCATTACCTAGTGAGCTTAGGGGTATTAAAGACCCATGAACGAAGGTGTTATGGCATAGTTTCATTGGGTGAGACCCCGTGCTACCACTATACATTATTTTTAAAAGTTTTAGAGAATATCTGGTGCAATATAGATAATATGTTGCACTAGTGTATTATATTAAATATATCACACCAAAAATGTATGGCTTAATTTTTTAATTGAATTTAGTTATCGGTGCATTCAATTATGATGCACCAATGCGTACATTATGTAAATGTATTGGGGTGTTTGTAATCATAAAGCACACTGATATGGAAGAGTATTTTGTTAGCTAGAACTTCTGTAATTTATTTGCATAATATATTTAATAGCTTCTCTATTTAAATGGTATAGGTTGTTTAATGATTGAAAATGTGTGATAAGAGTTCAAGGAGTAAAAATTCTAATTCGCATGATGGGAGCGCATCCAAAATGAGAAGAAGGCAAGCTATTCGTAATTTTTGTATTAAATTAATATGTTTGAATTATATGTAAGTTTAACTAATATGTATTGGTTAATGTGTGTCATGCAGAGCAAAAGAGTGAGAAATATTGGTAAGATTTTTTGCAATCTAAGTGGAGAAGAGCATAAAACTTTGATGGAAAAGTTGCAAAGGGATGAATCGGGTGAATAAAAAATGTAACCATTATATATTATTTTTTAATTTTCAACAATATTGTGCTTAAGAATATTTACTAACATATTTCAAACAATATATTTCACATATGTTTAATGTTATGAAGGCACTAACTAATATTTAACCAGTTGTTCGAAAGTAGTCGATTGAAAATGTTAGTAAATTAAAATAGCTATTTAAAATTTGCTTATCACTAATACAATATAAAGATGTTGTAGAAAAATTGACAGCTCTAATAGAAGAACCTCAAGAAGAAGTACGACTTGAAAGAAGGGTGAATCATATTGGGAAAAGATTAAAGACTAGTTAATAACTGAGAATGACTTCCCAAATAGGAGATTATGATATGGACTATATTATTCTGGACTTGGGATATGATGTTAACATTTTGAATAGACAAACATGGGAGAGTACAGGGAATCCAAGACTCGTACGGTATCCCATCCAACTGATGTTGTCCAATCAGATGAAGGTTCTACCTATCGGTTGACTTACTTAGGTACCTGTAGAGATAGAATGATTCATAACTTATGCCGACTTTAAAGTGATTGACATTGTTGATGATACTAATATGTATCCCGCACTTCTGGGGATTGACTCGGTGATTGATAATCAAACTATTATCAACTTTAAAAAGAGGATTTTAATGTTTGAAGACTCATATCTACGGGTGGTCACACCCATTGATCTGCTAGAAGTTCAGAGATATGTTGAGCAAGTGAATAGTGAAGTACAAGGAGGATATCTAGACAATATTTATAACATCATGTCTGCAATGGACAATTATGTAAATCTAATGGCCAAAGGAAATCTCATTTGGAGAAGCATTAGCTCCTACACATCAGATTCTCAAGAAGCCCTAGAAAATTGGCAGAACTGAATGCATGAAGTATTAATGAGAAGATGCATAATAATTACACAATATATGCGACGGGTAGGTATCAAGGTAAGTGATATACCCACATATGAACGTTTACCTAACCTGGCATATTTTCTTACAAAAATTGCAGAAAGAGTTACAGAACCTCAGCGGTTGTTAGGTCTAGATTTTTCATTGAAAGCTACAGCTGCCAGATGGTGGGTCACACATAAACAACCTATCTTAGAATAGCCACAATGCCAGAGATTAATGAAGATACGTTTAGAGAGAATATCAGCTATACTAGTAAAAAATACAGAGGATTGACTAATCCTATGGGGCACATTGAATATTGTCATGTGACATGGGAAGCATTCCTGTGACAAGAATGGGTCCACAAGTTTGTACATACATTTGACATGATAACAAGAAACTGCTACATGTCAGTTGAGATGCAACGTGGAATGATTGAATGGGAAGAATTATCTTCCATATTTACATGCACATTTGAGTTTGTTCATGACCATGCATCGATTAATGCTTCCCTGCAAGTAATCAACACAAATGTTTTTGAAGATACCCATGTGTCAATGACAAGTTTTAATTAGAGAAACACGATAGTCCAACAATGGATGGAGTTCTATAATGTGATGAGTGAACCTGATGATGATGACCCATGTGATGTAAACATCCTAGAGTCTGAAGGTACTCATGCAATGAAAGGATTTGGTATTTCAAGCGACCAATTTTTGAATCTATTGAAAGTCAAGAAAGTGAATACTGACTCCCGAGAGAGTCCAAAGTTTGCCAATATTGGAGATTATTCTGACGATGAGACTGTGGGAAATATCACAAACTTATTGCATGAGTTTCAGGATCTGTTTCCCACGAAATGTTTACAGATGAAAGGAATTATCAGAGATCTTAGAGAGATGAAGATTCCACTAAAGCCCGATGCAAATCCTGTTAAGCAATGCCCGTACCGACTCAATCCTTGGTACAAAGAAAAATTTAAAGCAGAGTTAGATCGAAAGCTGGATGCAGGTATCATAGAACCGGTCAAAGAATCTGAGTGGATCATCCCAATGGTAGTGTAAGATAAGATGAATTTCAGTGAAGTACATATTTGTGGTTGACCTAAGAAAGTTAAATGATGCATGCTTGTTTGACCCATTTCTGAATCCATTTACAGATGAGGTATTGGAGAGTATTGGGAGCTAAGAAGTCTATTCGTTTACTGATGGGTTTTTTGGCTACCATCATATCAGAATTGCGAAGGAAGATCAACAAAAGACCACTTTTACAACGGAGTGGGGGTGTTTCTAGTATATGGTAATGCCCTTTGGACGCAACAACGCTCTTGCTATCTTTTCCTAGATAGTAGTGGTTTCTTTCAAGGATTTTATTCATAGTTTATTGAGCTCTAATTCAATTATTAGACTGCATTTGGGCTCATTAAAGCTCATATTGAGAGCCTTAGAATGGTGCTGAAATGGTGTCGATAGTATCATATTTCACTGAATCTAAAGAAATGTACTTTTTTCCCCTTTTGGAATTCTGTTGGGTCATGTGGTTTGTCGCAATCAAATCTTTGTCAATCCTGCTAAATTGCGATCATCGTCAACCTACCACCACCCTCGACCATGAAGTAGCTAAGAACAACATTGGTACATACATGCTATTATCAAAAATTTATCACAGGGTTTGCATAGGTTACTGCCCCTATGGAAAAGTTACTAAAGAAGGATAATAAGTTTCAGTGGAGTGAAAACTGCCAAGAAAGTATGCACACCATACTAGTTTTTCTAGACTAGAAAAAGGAGTTTCATGTAGGTGTCGATGCGTTGTTTGTCGCATTCGTTGTTGTACTCGCACAACCTTGCGAAAGTGCTATTGATCATCCTATTTCCTTTGCTAGCAGAAAATTATCAACAACAGATAAGAACTATACCATGGCAGAAAGAGAAGGACTAGCTATGGTATACGCTCTTTAGAAATTTTGTCACTATTTGTTGGGTGGACATTTTAAAATGTACATAGATCATTCTATGTTGAAATACCTTGTCAATAATCCATTGTTGGGGGGGTATATTTGTCGATGGATTCTTCTCTTCTAGGAATTTGACTTTGAAATCATTGTTAAGCCCGATTGACTAAATTTTGGACCCGACCATCTTTCAATGCTAGAAAGAGGAGAAGAACCTATGAGTCTTGACGATAATCTTCCATATGTGTAATTATTTGTATTCAATATGTTTGATGATCACTATAGGGGTATTATACAATTCTTGAGTATAAGATATGCACCCGAAGGATTTAACATTGTGTAGAAAAAAAATTAGTTGTATGAGTTGTAGATTTTCAGTTGATCGTTGGGAAACTGTATAAAATGGGACCAAATGAAATTCTTCGTCCCTATGTAATGGAACATGAGCGACCAATAATATTGAATGAATCACATGCTGGCGTCACAAGAGTTTATTATGCTGGAAAAGATATAGTACAAAAGATATTACAAGCAGGACTGTTGTGGCCTACTTTACATGCAGATGCTAGAGAATATCATCACAACTATGATGTCTGTCAGAGAACCGGAAAGCCATCACGACCAGATGAAATGTTGTTAGTACCTCATATAAATTTATAAGAATTTGAAAAATGGGATGTTGATTTTGTGGGCATGATCAATCAACCAATAAAAAGAACATGTGCATGATACATTATTACTGCAACAAATTACTTGAATAGATGGGTTGAAGCAACACCAGTAAAGGATTGTACTGTTGCAACTGCTATAAAATTTTTGTTTGACAATGTTGTAACTAGATTTGGATGCCCAGATATATTGATGTGATTAAGGCACACACTTTTTCCATCTGTTGATCTACGAACTAACTGAAGAATTCCATATCCAACACAAGAAGACAACACCATATCACCCACAAGCGAATGGTGATGTCTAAGCATTCAACAAGATCCTAGAAAACACATTGACAAATATCTACAATGTTCAAAGAGATGACTGGGACCTAGAAATTTACGTGGTACTATGATCTTATTGCACGACCTATAAGAAGTTGAAATGACAAGCTCCATTTCGACTGGATTATGGACAAGAGGTTGTCATGTTGATGGAATACATTGTATCAAGTCTAAGGATAACTACCATAATGGAGATGACAGATGTTGGTGCTATCGAAGAAATATTATTGCAGCTTGTCTAGTTGAAGGAATAATGTTTTATCATAGGATATCATCAGAATGTTGAGAAGCAACAAGAAAAAGCATGGAATGACCAACACATTAAGAATAAGTAGTTTCACATTGGAGAACTTGTTTTTTTGTATGACAGTAAGTTTTTAAAGCATCCAGGCAAGCTGAAAACACATTGGCTGGGACCATATGTGGTAATTCAAATCTATAAAGGAGACGGTATACAATTATAGAGATTGGATGGAACACCTTTCAAAGGATTGGTGAATGGAAGTCGGTTAAAGACCTAGTAGGATAGCCACGGTTTGGTCGACTAAGTGTTCAAAAAGAGTTCAAAAAAATTACAAAAAGTCACTGATTCTTGAGTGTGTTTATGAGTGTTATTTTTGTAAAAAGTAAGAGTGTTTTTGTTTCAAGATTATGAGAGTTGTGTCATAGATATTTGGTCTACTAAAGAAAAAGAATGGGGTCCCAGACCTGTTTCATATCAAAGAAGAAGAGTTGTGTCGCAGAAGAAGAAAAGTTTCGAATACCACCTATTTGTTGCAAGAAAACAAGAGTTGTCGTAGATCCTCTATCTATTGCAATAAAATAAAGCTGTCACATCCTGAATTTTGGTCGCAAAAATACAGTTGGCTATAGTTAATTTGAGGACGCAGGAGATTTTTGGTGGCATTCTTTTTTGACATTTCCGTCATTAATGCACAATAACTACCATTGAAATGACAGGCGAAGTGATTTTTTTATTAGCAGTTTCTTTGCAATGATTTGAAAGATTTCCCCATGTGACTGAAATCACTACCACTTTTTCCATTTATTGCAATATCATGTGAAATGGAAGACTGGTTGCACATACCCATATATTTCATCTTCATTCTGAAGCTTCATTACTTCACTGCATCGAACAAACTAAGCGTTGAACTCTTTTTATGCAACTGAGAGAGACTAAGTTATTGTTCATAGAGTATGGTGATTTATGTCTCTAATACAAGCACTGCGTAGTAATTGGGTGCTAAAATTTTGGTGCTGACACAGATTATGTAAGAAGAAACTAAAGTTATTTCACAACAACCACTAATGACAAAGGCGGTTGCATAGTCTCCTAGGGTACCATAGTAAGCATCACGAACACCACTGGTTCCACTAGTTCTATTATGGCTAGACTTGCCCGACACATCAAGGAAGAAACACTATATCTGTGGAACCAATCGTAGACCAAAAATTGCACCTCCACCAACTGATGAAGAAATATGGTTGACATCCATGCTTCATGATTATGTTCCACACAGAACAACATATACACCTAAGGTTCGACTGGGTAAAAATGTGAAATACCCACTAGTAGCGCCGGCCATACCTAAAGGAGTTCAGGTAACGACGAATATTTTACCAAACTTGCAGAAAATGGGTTTTGTCGACCATGACCTGCATAAATTTCTAGAACTAGCCATGGATAGATATATGACTTCTCTACGGTAGATTGAGGATGGACCTATTCATGGGGTCTCGATGGAATGCGAAAGAGGGAAGGAATAATCAGAATTACTTTCACTGATGCACATGCTTCATTTTGGATGCACAACATAGGTAAATACATGCATCAAACAACTACTGGTAAGTTTCCATGGAGGATTCTTATGGCTCAACCGAAAGATATCAATGAACATTGAGCTGATCACGTCGATAAAAGGGCTCCCCCTTGCAGGCGTAGACCCAACACCATTTTTCACCGGGAAGGACCAAGACATAGTGCTAACCAATAAGATGAAATAAAAGTATGACCTAGCACATGAAACAATAGGATTCTCTATTGCCTCCACCAATGATATAGATGTTAGGGTCGTCGCCAAATTTTTTTCTAGCAAGTTGTTGTGGAAGATGCGACCAAACCAATGTACTGCAGGGACCAATCCAACAACAATTTATAGTTCCTTATACACCTCATCAAAATGGGATAACAGAGAGAAAGAATAGAACATTGGTGGAATGTGCACGCAACATTCTTCAAGGTAAAATCATTTCAAATGGTTTTTGGGATTAATCCATCAATACTGTTGTTTATTTAAAGAATAGACGTCCAACGAAGAAATTAGATCTTCAAACATATTTTGAAGTTTTTCATGGATATAATCTAAAAGTCGACCATTTAAGAATATTTGGTTGTAAGGATTTTTCACACATTCCAAAAGATGAGAGAAGAAAACATGATGAAAAATCAATTTAATGTATATTTGTTCAATACTACATTGATAAAAAAGCATGCAAGTTGTTTCATTTCTAGTTCGTATAAACTAATTGCAAGTAGAGATGTGGTGTTCCATGAAATGCAGACAAAAATGATAATATAGATGAGACTGATCAATGGCATATCCTTAATGATAATAATGAATATGTTAAACTAGATTCAATAGTCCATCATGATCAGGAAAATGTATAGGGACACGAGCAGTCACATGAGCAGTTACAGGAACAAGTACAGGAACAAGGTGAAAGTAGCATGAGCAACGATGACACATATTCAGGTGGAGAGAGCAAAAGAATAATGGATGAAACTCCTTAAGGTACTACAGTACCAAGAACGTCAGGTCAACAAACTCATACTCCTCTAAGGTATAGTGACTATGTCTTAATAGCTAATGTAATGAATGTTAAATAATCATTAAGTTATGAACAAGCCAAACATAAGAAAGAATGGGTAAATTCTATGAATGAAGAATATAACTCTATTATGAAGAATCAAACTTGGGAATTAACAGAGTTACCTAAAGATAAAATACCCACAGGATGTAAATGGTTGTTCAAATCTAAATTTTAATTTGATGGTAGCATTGATAAATATAAAGCTAGACTAGTTGCAAAAGGTTATGCTCAAAAGGAGGGAATTGATTTTGAAGATACATTTTCCTCGGTAGCTAAACTAAATACAATTAGAGTACTTGTTGCATTGGCTACAAAACATAAATGGAAAATACATCAATTAGATGTTAAACATGCTTTCTTGAATGGTGAACTAAAAGAGGAAGTGTATTTAGTTCATCCTGGAGGTTTTGTATAGAAAGGAGAGGATCATCTTGTTTGTAAATTGAAGAAATCTATCTATGGATCAAAACAGACCCCTAGATCATGGTATATAAAGACTGATTACTTCTTTAATAAGAAAGGATTTTTTAAAAGAAAAAGTGATCCTAACATTTATGTGAAGAAAGATAAGGAAGAAAAAGTTTGTTTGATATCATTGTATGTTGATGATCTCATTATTATAGGCAGTGCATGTAAATTGATTACATAAATTAAAAATCAATTGTCAAACGAATTTGAAATGAAAGACCTTTGTGAGTTACATTATTGTTTAGGACTTGAATTTTGGAAGGAGTATGGTAGGACAATTATCACTCAAAATAAATATATAAGGGAAAAAAGCAACATCAATGCCTTTAGATCAAAATTTAAAGCTATGCAATGAAGATGGAACTAAAGAAGAAGATGGTACTTTGTATCATTAGTTGGTGGGAAGCCTGAAATATTTCACTACTACCAGGCTAGATATGGCATATGCAGTCAACATCCTTAGTTAGTTCATGGCTAAGCCTTGTGAAAATGATTGGAAAGATGCAAAGAAATTCCTTAGATATTTGAAAGGAACAATGAATTTTGGTATTTTGTATACTGATGAATTTGGTGTTAATGGTAGGTTTTTCTGATTCTGATTGGGAAATAAATCTCGATGACATAACATCTATCTCAAGTTATGCTTTCAACATTGGATCCAGAGTTGGGTCATGGAGCAGTAAGAAACAACCAACTGTTTCTTTATCATCCACATAAGCTGAATATAAATCCATGCCCAGTGCTCTGTGTGAAGTTGTTTGGTTGAAGAGAAATCTTGATGATGTTGGTGCAAGGAAAGAAGAACCGACAAAAGTCTATTGTGATAACCAAAGTGCTATTAAATTACAACCCATTTGATCATGAAAGATATAAACACATAACGTTGCAACATCATTTTTTCAAATAAAAAGTTGGGTCTAAGGAAATTGAATTAATTTATTGTAATACAAGTGAAAACATAGCTGATATATTTTACTAAGTGAATTGGCAAGTTTCACTTCAAAGTCCTTTGGTAAAAATTGGGTGTTGTAAACAATCCATTTCTCCATTAAGAAGAATTGTTGAATATAATGTCGAAATCAAAAGCATTAAATTAGTGATTGTGTTGTGTGCATCTCACAAAATCAAGTGAAGTTGTTAAAGATCCTTTGTTTAGAGATCTAGCTCTTGGTTTGTTGACAATTATTCAATTATTTATTGTAATGTGCTTTCATAAATTAATCGAATCAGCTTTGCACCATACCTATATATGTGTGGGCGAGGCTCTATGCTTTGCCCCATTTGCATATGCAATATTTAAATAAAAGAGACCAACCCTGAAATCTCTGGGAAATTTATTTTATTAGAAGTAAAGTCGACATCAAATGAGTGGCATTCATTCACTTGCAGGTTGGCAGTATTGATTTGACTTTTTTAAGAATGTGGACCAAGAAATATAGACAAATTTTTATTATTATTATATTATTATTCTTGGCTATAATATTTATTATTATTATATTATTATTGGATAGAGAAACGAGTTCCTCCATTTTTCTTCATCCATGTATACTTTGGGAGTAAATTTCCTCCCTGATGTCGACTTTGGGAGAAGTGTCAAAATCCAACAAAAGGTTTTTAGCACGAATAAAAAACTATACCCTCCTTGGCATGGAGAGATAATGTGTGAGCTGTTCGTATTGACGTGACCTTATGATGGCATAGAACCAATAAATCTATGGAAAATTTTTCTTTTGAGAGAAAGTGGGCAAACAAGTGGGTAGCATTCATTCACTTGAAGGCCGATAGTATTTACTTGACTTCCCTAAGAATGTGGACAATTTCTTGATGAGATAAAGTTCCTCCATTTTTCTTTCTTTGATGTAGAATTGGGGAGTGAAGTTCTTCCTCGATATTGAATTTGGGAGAGTTGTCAAACTCCAACACCCTCAATGTGTGGGTTGTTCATATTGACGTGACCGTATGATGGCATATAGATTCTGAAATCTCTAGGAAATTTATTTTATGAGACAAAGTTGGCATCAAATAAGTGGCAATGAATGCTGCCAGTTTGACTTGACTTCCCTTAAAACGTGAACCCAACCATATGGAAAAATAAATTTAAGAGATAAAGTGCCTCGATTTTTCTTTTCTTTTTCGACGTAGAATTTGGTCCCAAAAATCTGGAATTTCAACGAATTTGGGAGTAAAGTTCCTCATTGATTTCGATTTTGGAATAATGGTCAGACTCCAACGCCCTCAAAATCAATACCAATACTGTTTTGACTCTTGAGCAGAATAAATGCTCTCTCCATGGCACAAAAATATAATGTGAGTTGTTCATATTGACGTTACCTTACAATGGCATAGATACTCTCTCAGAAAGTCCTTTTATGAGAGAAATTTGGCATCAAATAAGTGGCATTTTCTCACAGCCAGCAATACTCAGTTTGCTGCAGAGCATTTAATGCGACTGCAGCAGGCATGCCAATCCTTAGATCTTAAACAGTTTTAATCCAAGGGTTGGTATGCCTATTGTTGTCACATTGAATGCTTTCCATCAGCTGAGTATTTTTGGCCTTCACTCACTCGCTTAGAGGATGTAGACCCAAAAGTATGGATTTTTTTTGGTGCAATACCTAAAGTTTGAGTAGGATAAAAGACAACTAAAACCCCTAGTTTTTTTGGGATTTGTTTTGGTTGAAAATAGGTTAAAATTGTTATATAATCCTAATTTTAAAACTACTAAATAATTAAAATTGCTATTTAATCACTGCAAATTACCATTTCCACAAAAATTGTTGAGAGTTGGGGGTGTTTTGGTTAGTTCTTATACTGCTCCCCTAAAGTTCCTCCATTTTTAGTACTAGAGATTGTATACCTAACGTGAGATTACTATAATGGTTACATCAAGGTTTTTTGTGACCTTATAGGGTTGAAATTTGATGTGTTTCTTTGTACTTTTCAATTCTTCCATATGAAGTTTTAATTTTAACATTGTTTTTCATTTTAATGGTCAAATAATAGTTTTTTTTTAAATAACATGAATAAGTATATGAAACATTGAATTGGCATGTTTTATATAGTATAATACAAAAATTAAAAAAAATTACAAAATTTAATAAACAAAAAATTCATAATAAACATAATGATGAAATCAACCCTCTCCTTTTAGTCGAGACCTCCTTTCGTCGGACCTCCAGGTCCTTATTTGCTTTTTCCAAGGCACTTTGCTAGTCAATACATTATTGTTAGGCCCCTATACAGAGTGGCTAGGTGATTACAAATAATTGCGAATATCTTTCATGTACATATGGTGGGGTGTGAATGCTGCTTCTCGATTAACTGAATGCGATCTGTATCTGAGTGCTGGTGAAACTCCAAATGAAAAAGCTACCTTTGCACACATAATGACAAAAAAAGCTTATTGTGGAATTCTATTAATAGGTTTCTTCACATGCAATACAATGGGCAAT
>LPNX010750146.1:0-28055 GCA_001517045.1 Pseudotsuga menziesii | reverse complement strand
GTCATGATATTTCAAGGTCATGATATGTCAAGAGGTAGTTGTGAAATGTATATTTTTATTATAATATGGTTAATTAGAAGTGGTAAGAGGAGCGACAGAAGTTTTCATTAGTTTAGGAAATGAAAAAATAAGTTTTCCATGGGATAGAAATAGTCTCAACAAACTAGATTTTGAGATTGCACATCAAATTTTAAAAACGGAATATTTGAATATATTGTATTATTTCTTTACCACAAATTCTTTAATTTTTAAAATAAAATAGTTAACTATATTAAATGAATTTCATGTATATTGGTACTAATAACTTCATACAATGAAATTACAAAATAGATATTTCAAAGTATCGAATCTATTTATGTATTCAAAATTAATTTAAGTTAATAAATAATTTCAATCATTAAAATAATGAAAATACAAACTATTTTTATATTGAGATAATTAAATAAACCAAAGTGAATATGATAAATGTGATAATTTTATTTATTCTCCGTGATATATAATGATCGACAAGATATATTATATTAATTGTATTAGTTTTAACTTTACTCTTTTAAAGTATTTCTTTCATATGTGATTGATTTTGCAATAGTGATGTAAGCATGAAATTTTGTTCCCATAAGGGCGACAATATGCTTCTGAAAGATCATCTCAATTAGGCCTGGAATTTGACGTTCCATAGAAAGTTTTTTTCATTTTTACACATATTTGACATGTAACTTTGTTATAAACACGTCAACATTGACAGGTAGAAAAATATTTGAAACATCAATTTGATGTTTATGAATTTACTTGTCAAAATTTTTAATACCTATGTTAACTACTAAAAATTAGCTAACAATCATTGGTCATTGTGCTGGGTCAGCTCTTGTATTTCTCTTAATCTTAATCCAGAAACACATAAATGCTAGACTTCTCTATTTCCTTGTATGTGTAAATTTTAAAATTTACTTAATTAGTAAATCTCAATATAAATATTTTACTCATATTTATATATAATATAAAAAAATATTTTATTCACACTTATATATAATATTAAAAATAAATTGACACTCAGCGAAATTGGTTAAACCGTGAAATGATAAACGCTAAAATCTTGAAACCGTCATTAAAAATTTATTGACAGGCACAAGAAAATTGAATTTACAGGCCTTATCTCAACCATTATTATTTCCATGTATCGTGCACATGAATGTTTACGGTTCCTGACGCCATTTGAAATGATGGGTTCTATGGAGTAAAAATAAGCGAGTTGTCTAAATAGGGACGATTTTCCTTTTGTTTTTGGCTACTTTTTACTAGTTCTTGGCTATGAATCTTTACGCTATTTTTTAAACACAAAAAAAACTGCTAGATCTTATAGAATGTGGATTTTGGAGATTTCGTGTCACATGATTTCATTTATGCACTTAAAATCGCTCAATAAACAACATAAATTATAGATTTTGTGGATTAAATTCACTAGATTCAAATGGACAATCAACCTTAAGTCAAAATTAGATGGTTCCTAAAAACCTAGTCTTAGAAAATCCCTAAAAAGTGACTTAGCTGTCTCATATTGAATCAGTGACTTATCCTACACTTTCATTTCATTCATTTGGGTCTTTGAATTCCTTTTTTTCATGATAAGTTTGCATGTGTAATGTCCCAGTGGATAGACGTGCTTTGGATTAAGTACACATGTTACAAAATGACCTTTTTTGGGTGTGAATTGATTAAGCAAAATTTCTAGTGGGGTCACGGTTGACAATTCAACATTTCATGATATCACATTAGAACTTGTTGGACATAACATGGTCCACACTTAGTACTCTAGTTCTAACATGGATCTCGTAGGACATCTCTATGTCGTAGGCGTTCAATCAATGGGAATTTATCTATGCATTGTAGCTAATTCCTCACTTATTGGGCGAATGGGATTGTGCCGCGTTGCTATCCACGCATTTGAAAATTGAATCTCTTGTGGATTCATGCTCCATGCCCGCCTTCAGTGTCACTTCACCCCACTCTTAATGCCCACCCTCATTGTCACTTCACACCACTCTCCATGTCCTCAGTGTCACAGTCATTGTGAACTGTTGGATCTCAAACAGGTTAAGATCCAACGACCCACAGTGCAGTCGCCGCAGCATTTATTATTCTACTGCATGTAAAATATTTTTTGCCTCTACTCATATGCCGATGGCTCGCTCCATCATTGTGCATTCACTCAGTTTCTTGCCTTCTTACCTCTTCAGTGCAACATATGGTGAACATAATAACCTAGCATGATAGCCATGAAATTTGAAAAGAAATCAACAAATTTACTTAATAAATCAAAATATTGTAAAATTTAAATTATATATATAACAAAATCTTGTTATTTCAAAAATTATGTTTTCATTAATAAAAATAAAATTACAATAACAACCAAACAATATTTGTTCTTTTCATACTCTTGAAAATTTCCAATTCATTTGATATAGCAACATTTTAAAAAAAAACTTTTGATTATTTTGTTTAATAAATTTAGAATATATTGTTAAAAATACTTAGATTATATTGTTTTAATTAAAAACATTTAAAAACATTAATTAACTTATAAAATAATTTCATTGAAATGAAAAAATTAGGTATATTCACCTCATCTTTAATTAAAAAAAATAAACAATGATTTTCGGGACAGGGATTTTCATGAGTCTGTAATTTCAAATTTCAATCATTTACTCAATATGTTGGTTACAATGTTTTCAACAGAATATTATTTTAATTTACAACAATGGGTCAAACAAAAATTGACACCCACATTTACACACACAAATCATCAAATTTCACTGAGCACTCGTTGGGATTTGGTTCTGGTAGATCCAGGAAAGCTATTGTGTTCTGACAGGCAGTAGAAAGCTATCCTGCTTTTAATTGTTAAATAGGCCAACAAAGAAAGCTATCCTTCTTTTAAATGGATTTCCTTCACTTCTTTTAGTGTGTACAGTTCAGGCTATTTATCATCCAGTTTGTATGTAGAAAATTATCATTTGTTTTTATGTTGCACTGACTTTGGAGACAGGGGACGGGAACAGTGGGGGAGGGACTAGTCCGTGGGACTGTTATATGCATTCTCAATTTTCGAGGGATCATATTCATTCACCTTAAAAAATTATAAACAAAAATGTTGAATTTTTCTTTTGGTGTAAAATGTTTATACCTTTGCCTTTGCTTCTGCACCTTAAACCAGATCTTTTGCTGGTTCTGGGCAACACAAGTTTTCGAAAAGGTTCACTGGATTAAGATGAAGGTTACCCGATTAAGGCGAAGGTTACCTCGAAAACGATGGCAAAGAGTCATTCCCTTCCATCTTCGTCCATTATGAACCTATACATTGTACATAAGAGGGTTAAGACATAGTAAAATATTTAAACTCATCTTACATGGTTAAATGAGATCTTACGAAGTAGAACCTTAATACCTTGAAGAAAGTTGGAATTGTTGCAGGTTGAACCCGTGGAGGCCACTGTAAATTATAACTTTTAGTGTGAATCCCCTCATTATGAAGAAGTGAAATTATAATGGCACTTTCCTGTAAAATGCTTAATCCTCCCAAGCACAAGACCTATCCAAAACCTGAGAGAAAAATCAGAAAAACACCCTATCTCAAACTGGAAGGCCGCAGGATGCTAGTGTAGAATGATCCATTTAGCTGGTACATACGTTGTATTATAGAGCCATTGAGCTGTCACCCCTGTCACCTCATATATTTACTGCTATCAACACCAACTTTATTAAATTTCAAGCTTGTCTCGTATGTCACCCAACTTGGCATCTATTTACATTATGACAACTCCATTAAGTCCCGTATGTCAAGAATCCCTACAGGTATTAACATTTATGACAGGTTACTTAAATACTAAGCCGGAAAATCTACGTTTTGTAATTTTTGAAAAACGTAGGTGCTGACGTTTAAACTCCAATGCTACATGTCAAATACGTCCTGGCCAGGGAAATAAATCTAGGAAACAGTCAAATTCCAGGCCTGGTTGGACCTCACCCAACTCTTGGAAATTTTCCTTTGTCTTCTCAGTCACATCATCTAATGAAGATTGTTGTTGAGATCATTATCTCTTGAAGATTGTTGAGATTTCAGATTTCTGATATTGGGCAAGAAAACTTAAATGGTGGATGGTCCAATGTACTTCAAATTCTGGAACACGCCAATGCACCGCCTTGTATGTATCACTAATGCACAACCTTTCTTGCTCATCGTGGATAAGACTGTTTACTGGTATTTTCTGGACGTTTTCTTAGCTTTTGCGATTTAAACTATGATACTCTTCTTCAAAACATCAAATATTTAAAAGCCATAAAATCTGTGAAGGTTCAAACTCAATCGTTGTTGTGAATACAAGTCTGTCATTTGGTTATTGGGCCATTCAAGTCTTGCAATTCATCAATGAAAATGTCAAATTCGAGCTTAACTCATAGGATTTTTTTCCCTTTTAGTTAGATTCAAGTCAGAATATATGTTGTCTCTTGTTGTGCCGAGAGGCACTCTACAGCCCAGTATGGGGGAGATCTTGTAACGTGATGTAACGTTAGTAACGTTTGTAACAGGTCAGCAAAAAATAATAGTGATAGTGAATATTATAGGAGAGATGTTGTAATATGATATAATTTTTTGTAACATGTCGGCAAAAAATAATAGTGATAATGAATATTATGGGAGAGATTTTGTAACATAAAATAAAAAATAATATCACTTTCGTAAAGTTATTTTTATTAAAAATAAATAAATTTTCTAATAGGCCAAAATAAATGTCGGCCACAAAAACAATCTAATATGGGGGAGATGTTGTAATCTTCCTACCTAACAAAACAATAAAAAAGTAAAAAAAAAATTATCCGTAAAAAAAAATATGTGGGTCAAGAAAAAAACACAAAATTGAATTATTCGGAAAAAAATGTTGGCCTTGCACATGGTTTTAAAACCATGTGTAAGGCATTCTAAACAACCCATGGTTTATTGTACATGGTTTAGGAGGCTTTGCACATGGGTTTTAAACCATGTGCAAGGCCTCCTAAACAACCCATGGTTTATTGTACAGGGTTTAGGAGGGCCTTGCAAATGGTTTTAAGACCCTGTGCAAGGCCTCCTAAACAACCCATGATTGTAGGAGTGCCTTGCATATGGTTTTAAAACCATGTGTGGGGAAATGATGCAATGTTCGTTCCTAACAAAATAAAAAATATTATATGTCCGCCATAAATAATATTAAATATTAATAATAATAAAATTATATGTGGACCTTAAATAAAAAGATGTGTCTTTTGGTTTGAATGAAATAAATGGATACCTAAGAAGAGGTTTGCACCTCGAGAGATTTGATCCATCTCGGCGCTTGATAGAGCCTAGGATTTGGATCTACACTCGTTTTAGGTTTCAACCGCACCTCTTGGGGTTTGACGAAGCTCAATCAAGTGATAAAAAGTTTGTTGTTAGAGAATTGTTTTAGACTATTTTGCCAAGCTCTCATACGTTGAAAGGTATTTATATAGTTCAACTTTATCATTTGCTTGTAAGTATCTATCAATAATTAGGTTAATTGCAATTTTGGACATGCACCTATGTTTAAAAATCCAACGCCATGGAGGGAGGTACATCTAGTTAGTAAGGATCAAGCAACCATAAAATAGCCCAGATAATGACATGTAGGTTGAGGGGATTTTGTATCATCTTTGATAAAAAAGAAAAAAAATGATGAATCTGTAGTTTCCAACAAATAGATAGACACACACCCAAGACCAAAAGGCTGGTCACTTGTTCCAATCCTTAAAGTGGTGAGACCTAGGGTAAAGAGGTTCAAATCACATCCTCAACTCGAATGCGCAGGGTCATACCCATTGCAATAGGGATGTATTGGCTTTCCTTTTGAATACACAATAAAATATATGCTTTTGAAATGGGTGTCAACTAAAGAAAACCAACGCTAAGGATGCACTAAAGGATATTAAGGCCATAGTGGTATTGGTGCAATTATAGAGAGGATAAATTTGATGTGTACAAAGAGTTGGGTTAATTGCAATTTTGTGAAATTTTAAAAATACGCATAGATGTGATTTTGTGATACATTGCAGTCATATTTCTCAATTTTCCTCTATGATTTTTGAATTCTCCCTCTTGAATATGTAAGAGATTGAAAATTAGTAGGCCAATTTTTTATTTATTTTTGGCTCAAATCATTTCAAATTTGTATATGACAAAATTAGTACAAGATTTCTTTATATTGTATATGTAGGTTTTGCACTTGAACATATAGAGTGTCATATGTTCAAACTATTACATATCTCGTAATGAGAATTAAAAAAAAAATAGAGGAAATTTGAGAAATATGACTGCAATGTATCACAAAATCATATGTATACTATATTTTAAAATTTAATATCTATGTGTAATACCCGGTTATACCCCTATTGCATTAAAAATGTATAGGATGTAAATAGCGTTATTTAGTCATGGTGTGGAGCTCAAGGAAAAGGCCCCACTGTCGATTTAGCGTTTTATGTTTCGGCAATTAAAATTGATGCCGATGGTAATTCATGGTATCTAGTCACATTATAATTTTGGACATCATGTAAATATGCAATTAATAAAAATACCCACAGTTAACTATGTTAATGCAACATTAAAGAGATGGGGGCATGATTTCACAAGGAATAGGGAGGAAAAATATTCAAACCCTTGAGCCAATAGGATAAAGCCAAATGTTAAAGGGAAAACCGATAAAGCTGTCAACTACCCATTTTGTCTTTTGTGCGCAATCATTTATTTCTTCCAGAAATTGGTTGAGGTACTTAATGCATGAGGATGGGAAGAGTATGGCAATCAAATTCGAATTTGAGGATCCATCAGTTTTTTGAAAATGCATTTTTGGCTTATGGGGCAAGTAAATGCCCAAAAATGCTTCCCATTCCATTATGCATTCACGTCCTTCATTTCCTCACACATGTGAAGCTTGTTGAGCTCTCTCCTTCACGTTTTCTGCAATTACGTTCATTGCCATGGCTGGGAAAACCCGTTTTTGTTTTGTTGAGTGAATGCGCAACAAAGATTCATGATTTGGGGGTTCAAAGAGGCTTTTTTTATCTCCCTCACGCACTTGGAGCTTGTTGTATGTTTCCCTCACATTTTTATGTTGTTTCCTCATTTTCTCCATGCCCAGAAACTCATTTTTGGTATGCTTAGTGGCTGGGAAGGTAGATCCACTATTTTGGGGTTTATGGTAGTATTTTTTTCCCTTGTAATTCCCATGGACATTGTGTGAAATCGTATTTTCTCATTAGGGTGGTTTTCCCCATTTAGCAATTCATTTTTGGTTGCAAATCGTTTTCCTTCATACCCAACATGTCTATTTCGATTTTGTGTGCACACTTGTGTTTTGTTGTTTTGTAAATCCTTGGTCTGAATTGGTTAGGAGTGGAAGAGGCCATAATTGGATTGATAAACCTAGTGAAGAGAGGAACCTCATAGACATATCAAGAGGGGATGGTTATCTTTCTCTACACACCCTGAAGAGCACTAGAAGGGAAGGCATAGCCCGAGGGACTGTGTAGCAGAGAAGGGGATGCTTCCTTATGTTGGGTGTGTAGGAATTGTGGAGGCCAAGCTAGATCTTGTGCAGGTGTCCATAGCTCTGTGGTTGAGCCCACTAGATTAGAAATTCAACCTTTCCACTGCCTTAGCATTTTGATAAACCCAACTGTCTTTGGCTTGGCTGAGTTTTGATGTGTATTTGGCCAGGTGTGAGCATGACGTTCCCTAGTTTCTTGTGGAAATCATGCCCAAATCGAGGTGGCAGTGGTGCTGAGAGATTGATGAACCCATTGGCCTATGGTTGGGTGGAACGTTGCAATGACATATCTGGTTGTGGGACAACTCCTTTTCAAGATAAGTATTTCTTGTGTATTTAAGTTCTGCAACTGTATTTGTTTATGAATTGTTCTATGAACATATGAATGTGTTCAATGAATGTATTTTCCTCAATTGTATGTTGCATTATGCATCTGTGTATGCTTTATTTCAATGCATTTTATTATTATGTTCATGGGGGCTAGATGGGCCGGTTATGATAGTTAGATCAGCGTAGTCGTGTCCTCTCCATTAAGTAGAGGGGTGGGGACGTGACAATGTAGTATGAGAGCAATGGTTGCAACATTGGGCTTGAACAATTGACAGAGGAAAAATCACCTTATGTGGTCAGCAGAAGCAGACAAAAAAATTTTAAAATTTTTTCAAGTGTTGAAATTTCCAGTCGGTAGAAAAAGATGAGTTTTTGTCGATACATCGGATGAACTCGGTGAGTTTTGCCGACACTTCAAGATCAAAGGTGGATTTTTGCTGATCGGAAGAAAATGACGAGTTTTGTCGATAAGTGTTAGAAAGAGTCAGTGAGTTTTGCCGGCACATCGGAAGGAAAAGGTTAGTTTCGTTGACATGTTGGAAAACTTTGGCGAGTTCGTCGATCGGAGGAAAAAGCCAAGTTGCTCCGAAACATAGAATTTTAGCAGGTTTTTCAGGGGAGTTTACAAGTGCCTGAAATATGAAAATGGCAATGAAGTGATATGCCACAAGGGGGCAAGCCCCCTTGACCCCCGTCATCCCTATGAGACAGTCGTTTTTTGTGAAAGAAAAGTCTATAGTGGGACAAGTTGTCACTATAGGATTTTTCCAAATGAAGGTATGTAATTTATGAATTTCTAAGAATATAATGCAACTAACATTTGTTTTTATGAACACATTTTGTAGAATCATAGTCACATCAAAAATAATCATTCCACATAGTGCAGATTGAAGAAGTGGGTTTTTGGCTCAGCCATGAGAACCTACGACATGTATGATGATGCACATAACCCCTATGATCACGAGGAAGATGTTATGGGTGAGAATGTTAGAGTCAGAAATGATGAAACTGATTCTAATGGAAGGAGATATCGGGATACCCCACTAGAATTCGCAACCACCATGAGAATCCTAAGGGTGGAAATGCAGAGTTATAGAGCAGACAATGAAAAATTGGTCAAGGCTCAAGAAGATCAGAATTAGCTGAACATGGCCATGTTGCAGAGTTTGAAAAACTTGCAAAGAAAGATGAACTCTCGGCATGGGACAGTAAAGCCAGAAGGAAGTAAGAGTAGCACTAGAAGAATGAAAAGGACTTCTACTGGGTCATCTGACTCAGAAGAATCTAGTGGAGGTTCAAGCTCTTTTTCTCACAAGAGAAAGAGAAAGAGAAAGAGGTGCCATAGGGATCACTCTCAGGATGAATTTAAGAAGGCTAAACCTCCTACCTTTAATGGTGAGATAAAGACTGGTCAAGAATATGAAGCTTGGCTTCTTGGGATCAAGAAGTATTTCCAAGTACAAGACTATTCAGGAAACATGAAGGCAAGGGTTGACATCTTTAACCTGAATGGAAGAGCATCCATTTGGTGGGAGCACCTTAGACAAGTAAATAGGATCAGTGAAAGAAAACTTAAGTGGAAACAATTCAAGAAGTATTTCAAACAAAATACCTCTCTAACAAATATTATGATGACAAAATTAAGGATTTCCATGAGCTAAGATTGGGATATATGACAATGGAGGAATATGCCAATAAGTTTTTGGAGCTATTAAAGTATGTCAGGTACATCAAAGATGAGAAGGTGAAGATCAATGTTTTCCAAGTGGATTGCCTCAGTCTTAAAAATACCGAATTGAGTTTGATGAGACTAGAACCCTGGAAGGGGCTATCCAAAAGGCTAAGTACAAAACCATAACAAAGGAAATCCTGATCATCATAAGGCTTGGAAGGAAAAGAAGAATGAGAAGTTTGAACAGAGGAAGAAAGGTTTCAAACCTTCTAACTTCAGAAATAATC
Organism: Pseudotsuga menziesii; assembly: GCA_001517045.1. NCBI lineage: Eukaryota > Viridiplantae > Streptophyta > Pinopsida > Pinales > Pinaceae > Pseudotsuga > Pseudotsuga menziesii. The sequence continues at coordinate 18,168 of LPNX010750146.1, read as the reverse complement.
AGAAGAAGCCATCACAAGATGGGAGTAAGCTAGGTAGAGTGATGGGAGAAAAGACAAGAGATCCACAACAGAAAAAAGAACCTCTCGAATGTTGGAAATGTGGAGGACCCCACATGCACAGGAATTGTCCAGTTCAGAATGGGAATGTGGGGCAAGCTCACAACATTCAAGAAGAAAAAACTATGGGTCAAGTAATAAGGACCATTCCTAGGATTTATGCAGCATTGGAGGATCGTTAGGAAGATCATCGGTCAACTATGCTTCAAGTTGAAGGTAAGATTGTTGAGAAATAATATTTTGTTTTGATTGAACCTATATCTACTCACAGTTATATTACTCCTAGAGTTGTTGAAAAGTGTGCTTTTAAGAAGTTAAAGCATAGAAAATCGTGGTTAGTTCAGCCAGCCACTAGGAATAAAAGAAAGGTTAGTGAAGTGATAGATAACTGTCATGATTAGTCATGGATAGGTTAGTTAGCTATGCAGAATTGAATGTTCTACCACTTGGTTCCTATGATATTCTCATTGGAATGGATTGGTTAGAAGTTTAGAGAGTAAAGATTGATTGTTATAATAATACTTTTGAATGCATAGATGAAGAAGGAAACCAAAGGGTTGTAAGAGGCATTCCAAAGGAGGTTTCTATTAGGAAGATTTCAACAATGCAGCTGAAGAAGCTCTATAGGAAAGGTTGTCAGTTGTATGCAAATCATGTTTTGGAGGCAGTAGAGAATGAAACTCCCAGGTTGGAGGACTTTTAGATATTGCAGGAATTCAGGGATGTTTTTCCTTATGAGATTCCAGGACTTCTACTAAAGAGGGACATTGATTTTACAATAGATCATGTGCCAGGAGAAGCACTGGTGTCCAAGACACTCTATAGGATGAGCACTCCAGAGATGCTAGAGTTGAATATGCAACTGCAAGAGTTATGTTTGTAAAGAAGAAAGACGACACACTTAGGTTGTGTATTGATTACATAAAGTTGAATAAAGTCACAGTGAAGAATAAGTACTATTTTCCGAGGATTGATGACCTCTTTGATCAAATGAGAAGAGAAAATGTGTTTTCTAAGATTGAATTGAGGTCTGGTTACCATCAGGTAAGAATCAAGGATGAAGACATTCATAAGACAACGTTCAAAACAAGGTATGGACATTATGATTTTGTAGTGTTACCATTTAGTCTTGCAAATGCACCAGCTACATTTATGTGCCTTATGAATAGCGTCTTCAATAGGTATTTGGACAAGTTTGTTCTTGTTTTTCTTGATTACATTCTAATTTATTCTAAGAATGAGGAAGATCATGAAGAACATCTGAGATTGAATTTGAATTTGTTAAGGGAGAATAAGTTGTATGCCAAGTTGAGTAAATCTGACTTCTCTAAAGATAGGATTTATTATTTGGGTCACATTATCTCAGATGAGGGTATATCTGTAGACCCTGAAAATATTGAGGCCATTATGAATTGGCCTACTCTAAGGAATGTGACAGATGTAAGATTTTTCATGGGCCTGGAAGGTTACTACAGGAGATTCATTGAAGGATTCTCCAAAGTTGCACATCCAATCACTTCCTTGCAAAGGAAGGGAATACAATTTGAATGGACACCAAGGTGTGAAGAAAGCTTCCAATAGTTGAAGAATATTCTCACAAGTGCACCAGTTTTGAAAATTGCAGACCCAGAGAAATATTCTATGGTGTGTATTGATGCATGTGCTTAATGACTTGGAGGAGTTCTTATGCAAGACAACCACGTGGTGTGTTATGAGTCAAGAAAGTTGAAGGATCATGAGAAGAACTATGCCACTCATGATTTAGAGCTTGCATCCATAGTACATTCTCTTAATATGTGGAGGCATTAATTAATGGGAAGAAAGTTTGAGTTAAGGACAGACCACTGTGGTCTGAAATATTTGTTCGATCATATAACTCTAAATGATAGGAAAGCTAGATGGCTGGAGTTTTTATGTGAGTTTGATTTTGAGATCAAACACATAAAAGGAAAGGAAAATAAAGTGGTCGATGCACTCAGTAGGAAAGTGCATGAAATGCGCTTAGCATCTCTTAGTATTTTCCAATTAGACTTGAGACAACAGATTGTTAATCATGCTGCTGAAGATGAATTGTATGTGCAGGTTAAGGATAAATTGCAGCAGCAAAGTCTTGACTAGAGATATGAGGGATATAAATTGGAAGAAGATGGGATTCTTACCTATAAGAACATAATTTATATTACACATGTAGCATATTTGAGGAGAGTTGTCATGATGAGATCCATCAAGCTCCATATTCTGGTAATCCAGGATATCAGAAGACAATTGCTACAGCCAGAAAGCAGTATTTCTGTCCAAGAATGAAAAAGGATATTCCCAAATACATTTCAAGGTGCATGAAATTTCAGCATATGAAGGTTGAGCATCAACATCTAGCAGGTTTGTTGCAGCCGTTTCCAGTCCCAGAATTGAAATGGGAAGTTATTGCCATGGATTTTATTACAGGATTGCCAATGACTTTGAGACAACATGATTCCATCATGGCTATGGTGGACAAGTTGAAGAAGGTAACACATTTTATACATGTTAAGTCCACACATAAGACTGATGATATTGCAAAAATATTCATGAAGGATATTTTCAAGTTGCATGGATTTCCTAAGGAAATAGTTTCTAACATGGATGCTAAGTTCTCTTCCAATTTTTGGAATGGATTGTTTGCAGATTTGGGTACAAAGTTGAATTTCATCACTGCCTACCATCATCAGACTAATGGACAGATAGAGAGAGTGAATCAAGTGCTTGAAGACATGCTACGCATGTATATGATGGACAAGCCAACCAAGTGGGAGGATTATTTACACTTGGTAGAGTTTGCTTATAATAATGGATAGCAAGCATCCTTGGGGATGAGTCCATATGAAGCTTTGTATGGAAGAAGGTATAGGACACCTGTGACTTGGGATAATCCAACGAACAGGATTGTGCTTGGTCCAAAATTGGTCAAGGAGATGGAGCAAGAGGTTTCTAAGATTAGGAAGAATCTGAAAGCAACCTAGGAAAGACAAAAGAGCTATTCAGACAAGCATAGGGTGGATAGAGAGTTCAGTGTTGGGGATCATGTTTACCTTAGAGTGAGGGCAAGTAAGAGTTCCTTGAATATTGGAAGTTGTGCCAAGATATCACTTAGATATTGTGGGCCTTTTGAAGTGCTTGAAAGAATAGGTCCAGTTGCATACATACTTGCATTTCCTGCTAGCACTAGGGCTCATAATTTTTTCCATGTTTCTTTTCTTAAGAAATATGTACATGACCCTAACCATGTGATAAATTGGGATGTGATTTAGGTGGATCCTGAGGGAGAGTTTCAAATTGAGCCAATGCGCATCCTCGACAGAAGGGTCAAAGTGCTACAAAATCGAGTCATTGGACAGGTGAAGGTGCAATGGAAGCACTACAATCTTGAGGAGGCTACATGGGAGCTGGAGGATGCCATGAGATTGACACATCATGTTTTGTTCAATTCTACGAAGCACTGAGGACAATGCTGTTGTAAGGGGGAGGGGAATGTAATACCCTGGTTTTGACCCCTATTGTATTAAAAATGTATATGATGTAAATAACGTTATTTAATCATGGTGTGGAGCTCAAGGCAAAGGCCCCACCATCAATTTAGCATTTTATGTTTCATCATTTAAAATTGATGTTGATGGTAATTCGTGCTAGCCAGACACATTATAATTTTGGACATCATGTAGATATGCAATTAATAAAATACCCACAACTAGCTATGTCAATGCAACATTAAAGAGATGGGGGCATGATTTCACAAGGAATAGGGAGGGAACATATTCAAACCCTTGATCCAATAGGGTAAAGCCAAATTTCAAAGGGAAAACCCATAAAGCTGTCAACTACCCATTTTGTCTTTTGTGCCCAATCATTTATTTCTTCAAGAAATTGGTTGAGGTAGTTAATGCATGAGGATGGGAAGAGTATGGCAGTTAAATTCGAATTTGAGAAGCCATTATTTTTTGGAAAATGTCTTTTTGACTTATGGGGCAAGTAAATTCCCAAAAATGCTCCCCATTCCATTATGCATTCATGTTCTTCATTTCCTCACGCAACTGAAGCTTGCTGAACTCTCTCCTTCAAATTTTCTACAATTACCTTCATTGCCATGGATGGGAAAACCCGTTTTTGTTTTGCTGAGTGAATGTGCAACAAAGATTCACGATTTGGGGGTTCTAAGAGGTTGTTTTTGTCTCCCTCACGTAACTAGAGCTTGATGTGCATTTCCCTCACATTTTTATGTCGTTTCCTCATTTTCTCTATGCCCAAGAACTCGTTTTTGTATGCTTAGTGGCTGGGAAGGTAGATCCATGATTTTTTGGTTTATGGTAGTCATTTTTGCCCCTATAATTCCCATGGACATTGTGTGAAATCGTTTTTCCTCACAATGGTGGTTTTCCCCATTTACCAATCCGTTTTTGGTTGTAAAACGTTTTCCTTCATACCTAGCATGTGTATTTTGCTGTTGTGTGCACACTTGTGTTTTGTTGTTCTGTAAATCCTTGTATTGGTCTGAACTGGTTAGGAGTGGAAGAAGCCATAATTGGCTTGATAAACCTAGTGATGAGAGGACCCTCATAGACAGATCAAGAGGGGCTGGTTATCTTTCTCTGCACACCCTAAAGAGCACTGGAAAGGAAGGCATTGCTCGAGGGGCTATGTAGCAGAGAAGGGGATGCTTCCTTGTGTTGGGTGTGTAGGAATTGTGGAGGCCAAGCCAGATCTTGTGCATGTGTCCATAGCTCTGTGGTTGAGCTCACTAGCTTAGCAATTCAACCTTTCCATTTCCTTAGCATCCTGATAAACCCAACTGTGTTTGGCTTGGCTGAATTTTGATTTGTATTTGGCTATGTGTGAGCCTATTGTTCCCTAATTCCTTATAGAAATCATGCCCAACTCAAGGGTGGCAGTGGTACTGAGAGATTGATGAGCCCACTGGCCTATGGTTGGGTGGAACGTTGCATCGACATAGCTGGTTGCAGGACAACTCCTTTTCAAGATGAGTATTTCTTGTGTATTTAAGTTCTGCAATTGTATTTGTTTATGAATTGTTATATGAACATATGAATGTGTTGAATTAATGTATTTGCTTCTGCTGTATATTGCATTATCCATCTGTGTATGCTTTATTTCAATGCATTTTATTAATATGTTCATGGGGGCTAGATGGCCCAGTTATGATAGTCAGATCAACGTAGTCGCGTCCTCTCCATCGAGTGGAGGGGTGGGGACGTGACACTATGTTACCAGATCCACCATAAGATATGATTTTCTGCAGCTATGAATCCGTTCTATATACGTTTTAGAAATTGAAGACCTGGAGGATCTATTTGAGATTTGATTTTTTTGCTTGTCAAAAACTTCAAGGTGGTAGATCCTCAAAAACATCATTTTTTTTAAAAATATATTGAGAAACATAAAATAAAATAATATTGAAGAGATGAAGGATTTTTTGAAGATCTAGTTTTTGCTTGTCAAAAACATCACACTAACAAATCCTAAAAATAGCATTTTTGTTAAAAATATATTAAAAAACATAAAACAAACAAACAAACAAACCAACAAAATTACAATTCCCTCAAACCCTAACATTTTCATATACAAAAGGCCCTTCCCTATCCTAAAAGACAAAAAAATTAAATTTCTTATGACACTTTGGATTTAAAAATTTGTGAGCAAATTGCAGCCAAATATTTTCACAAATTTGAGTTTTCTATGTTTATGGTTTTAATATTTTATTTTTATAATTAGATTTTCTAGATACATTATTTCTTGTATCCAGATCGTGACTTTGAAAATAATCAAGTGGATCCACATCCAATTCCATGCATCTTCGTTTAATATTTCACAAAGAGATGAAGAGAATATTAAAACTTAAATATAAACCACTCTTGGTGACATGGAAAATAAATGGCCTTACGAAAAAAAGGATGAGGGTTTCAAATGTAGAGTTAAGATGTCGTGTGAACAAAATATTACGTTCAAGGAAGTACTGTCTCTTATGTTCAACCTTTTTTAGTTTGGTAAAGATACTATAAGAAATACACATCTTGTTTCTATGGAGAACATCATTTTCTTGAACATTTTGTTGCTATGGGGAACATCATTTTCTCCCATTTCCCTGTAATATTACTTATGTACATCAAATTTCCCACTATCCATCTCTTTTCATAGATGCTCACCAAGATGCAAAGGACCATGATGGTTTGTTTCAGATGGTAGGTTGCAAGGGCCTCCCAAAAAAAATGTATGGGTCAGTCCTATCTATTTCTAGGTGTACCATAATTTTATGTTTTTTTGCTTTCAGAGTCTTCCAAATTAGGCAAACCATTATTCTATGGTTGGCCTACAGTGGAAAATTTTCACTGCCTTGAAATATCGTATCAATTTTACTAATGAAGCTATTGGATCAAACAAAAAACATGCTTATTAAGCATTCACGTTCTTACTATGGCTTGGGAAATCCATGTTGGCTGCTCGCAATGGCCCTGGTGACCCCCAAACCACACTCTAAATCACTCTCCTCCATAAAATCTAAGTTGTTCAAAATATTGTGGATTAGGTGAATGGTAAAACCCATTCATCTGCTTTTGAGTTCCCTTTGACGAGAGGGCAGGGCCTACCCATATGACATTACTACAGAGAGAGGCCAAGCCCTACTCATATGACTTTACTACATAGGTAGTTAGTGATTCATGTAATCTCATAGTAGAAAGTATAAACTAAATAGCTTAAATTTAAAACCACGAATGGATTGTAAGATCATCTCCTAGATCCATGTAGTATGTGTTGATGGTAAATGAAACAAAATCTTGTCATATCATGTTCTCTTTCATTTATTCTCAGGAGGAATGGTAATATCTTTTACTCTACACATAATTTTATGAAAGCGCTTTAAATTATTCAAATTCAATGTGATATGATCAAATATAGTTTGGAAATTATTCATGAGAATAGTCAGATAATTCAATGATGGGTTGCTAAAAGAGGGGTGTTGTTACTTCCCCTCCCACCAGGGTTCAAGTTTGTCCAATCACAATAACATGTTTTCTGCTTGTGATAGCGCATGTGGTTGCAAAAGTGGTTTGGGACTAGGATTAGTCCTGGGAGGCTTTGGGAAATTAGATACACTCCATGCACAAATTCTAGGAAAAAGAGCTTCAATATTTGAATGTTGCATGCCAACTTCACTTCATTAAATATATGTTCATACTTAAAAAGGTGCATGCTTTCTGCATTGTCTTTAAATATATATTTATTTTTTCCTACATCTTTTTAAAGATGAGGTTCATACCTTACCATGCCATCATGGCCACTAGTCTTTTTTTTTTAAATTAACATGATTTTTTTAAGTAATAGTGTGTTGATCAAAGAATAATTTCTCTCTAAAAAGTAAAGTATGCGAAACCCGCTCGAAAAAACCGTGATAGTGAGAACACAAGTTGCGGCAGAAAAAGCAGGTTCTGAGGCAGTGACAAAGCAGATACCATCAGAGTCAAGAACAGGTACAGTCGAAACCAACGCCGGAGACCGCAGCCATACCATGGTCATGGGTAACAGCACCAAACCCTAGTGCTCTCTCCATCCAAAAATTGTGAGCTTAGTCTTACGGTGGTCTGTGCTGGGTCTTACGGTGGTCTGTATCCAGTGGTATTTGGAAAGAAGACCATTATTGTGGCAATGGCTTTGGTTCTCAGCTTTCGGTGCCAGGTCTAGCAGATGTTTGCTGTTTCCATGATGGCATAGGTACTTTCCATTTTTCGACACTACGCTTTTCTATGATTTCTAGTTGTGGGTTTTGTTTTCTTGTCCCTGTAGGTCTTTATTGGGTACTCGGGTGGTCCTAGGTCCATGGAGTTCACCCTCTTAGCAGAGGGCTAGTACCAACCATGCAAAAAAGTGGGAACTAAGGGGGTTTTTGTTTCGGGCTTACCTGGATTCTCCAATTTCGACTTGGTTCTGGGTCATTTGGTTCTCTTAGGCTTCACTCTTCTATTTCCGGTTAGGGCTAGTTAGGTCCTTGAGCTCTGGGAACCACTTAGGTCTCTGTCAGGGTTTCTCCTCGGTTCCTTTACCTGTTTATCGTGATGGAAGCTCCCTACTGACTGGCTTCGCTTACTGTATTGGGCTTGTTGATTGAGGGGTTTTACCTCCTATCAAGCTATTTACTTGTAGCTTCCTATTTTTTTCCTTGCTACCTTTGTTGGTATCTGATGGCGACCTCGGGACCCAATATCTCGTCCAGCGATAGGGTTGTTTCTTCTCACCCTTCTAGATACTGGGCCCGTCGTAAAGCTAAGATTCTGGCAGCACTTGACCATAAGCGAAGGTATGTCGTGGGTAGAGACATCATGCTTAACAGAGTCACGGAACTCTGTCACCGCGCTCTCATTGGGCGCTTGGAATATTGTTCTATGAACAAAGAGGAGTGGGTGACCTGGGCCACTCACCATTGGAATCCCATCCTCACCTATGTTCCCACCATCAGTATTTTGGCTAATCATTGGTTTGTTTTTGTTTTCCTCAAAGCCTCTGATGCTTCTTGAATCCTTGATTCTCTCTGGACCATTGGTAATGGGTCCCTTGTACTCAGTCGATGGCATTCAAACTTTGACCCTGTTAAGGAACGAGTCATCAAGCGAAACCTTTGGGTCTTAATGCCATCTTTACCTTTTCCTCTCTATTCCAAAGATATCCTTACTGGTATTGCCAATACCATTGGTAGATTTGTTGCTTTGGAGAAATATTTCCATACATATTTTAACAAACACACTGCTAGGGTACTTGTGGAACTGGATGTTTCGCGTGGGCTCCTTCTAGAAATTGAGATTGATTGTAATAGTGTGGTTATTACTCAAAAGCTTGATTATTTGAAGATGTCGTTTCGCTACAACTATTGTCACGAAACTGGTCCTTTGAGAAAATCCCGCTCTTACTTATTACATGGCATCCCTTTGATTGTTGGATTTTCTGATTCTGAGCCCTTACTTGTAAGCTCGTCATCCTCTTCTTCACATCACCAAAACCCACTGGATACTCAGCCACTGTTTTCTCCCCTTATTGATTCTCCTGCACCACCTACCTTGATTGGGCCTTATGACTCTTCTTCCCCTACCTTTGTCAGAGATCTGACCAAGGGGGAGCTACTGTTTATTAAGGACGTTGAATCTTTGGCCTTATCTACCTCTCGTTCTTGTAACGACCTGGTTGCTGACCATCAGTCACCTACACTTACTCCCTTGGCTGTAGTATCGTCTCCTCCTCCTTTTAACCTGGAGAATTTTCCTCCACTACCTCACACCTCTTCTCCCCCTTATATTGCTTCACCTGGCAGCCCCTTAACCACTCCCTCCTTTGATGATCCCTCCCTCCTCAAATCCCTGGATATTTTCATAGACAAATCTCCCATCTCACCCTTTGTCCTACCTTTTGACTCGATTAGATTCGAGAACGTTACTATTAGAAAGGCTAAGAAAGGGGGTAAAACTTCCTCCCAGGCTCCCACTGGTCTCTATACTCCTCTCTCGGCTCACATCAAAGCAACTGCTAGAACACACTCCACTTCACAGGCACTTAGAGAAAAGTATTCTGTCTCTCAGGTTGACCAATGAAGTTTGTCTCCATGAATATTCGTGGGTTTGGGGGGCCTACTAATCAGAAAGAGCTCAAAGAACTGTTTACTTCTCTTAACCTTGAAATTATCTTGCTACAGGAAACTATGTGTGATCATTTCACTGCCCTTTGCTTGTTTGCCATCATGAAGCCGGGATGAGAATTCTATGCAATTGATGCACTTGGTCTTTCTAGGGGTATTCTTTCTGCTTGGAACCCTCGCTTGGTAAGATGTAAAGCTTATCATTCCTTTGTTGGCATTCTCCTCTCTGCTAGTTTTAAAGGCCTTGACTCGATTTTTTCCATAGTCAACTGCTATGGACCATATACCAATAGAACTACCTTCTGGGACACAGCTGTGGCTAGGGGCATATTCAATTATCCAAATCTCATCTTGGCTAGAGATCTAAACTTCACCATCTCTGATCTTGAGATATGGGGTGAACGTGCTCATATGGATCATCTCTCTCTATACTTTGCATAGCTTTTGGACTCTATGAACATGGTTGATCTAGCTCCCACCAAGATTGGACCCGCCTGGAGAAATGGAAGAGTAGGTTATAAGGGTGTTAGCAAAAGACTTGACAGATTTTTGGCCTCATTACATCTGATTCCTACTTTGGGATGTTATCACTCTTGGACTCAGCTTTCTAAAATCTCTGACCACTACCCCATGTGTCTCGAATGGAATTTCAGCTTGAAGTGTCATCTGTATCCTTTTAAATTCAATCGATCCTAGCTCCTTGATGATGACTTTGAAGCCTTGGTTTCCTATTCTTGGAAGGCACCTACTCCCTTTGCTGGTCCCATGTTTAATTTCAGCTAAAAATAATGTCAAGACTTGGGAAAAAAAGAAAAACTCTTTGAGAACTAAGGAGCTCGCAGAGATTGACCAAGCCATATTTACACTCCTCTCTTCCTAGCTCTCGATTATTCTCTCTAATAAAGATACCCACTCCCTTATTGTTTTGAAAAGAAAGAAGAACTCCCTTCTTGCACATCAGGTCCTTCCATGGAAACTCAAAAGTAGGGTGGATTGGATTCAGGAAGGTGATGCCAACACCAAATTTTTTCACTCCTTTGCTTCTACCAGGAGGAACTCAAAAACTATCTAGGCACTTAATAATCAGTTTGGGGAAACAATTGAGGATGATGCAAAGATAAAATATTTAGGGGTTCAACACTTCTCTGAGATCTTTACTGATGATGGCAAGACCAATATTGAGGCACAACTTAAAGTCATCAAACTTTTCCCAACCTTTGTGCAAGAAGAGAATATGGAACTCTTTATGTCTGCTTTCACTGTCAAAGAAGTTGAGGATGTTCTCAAAGGGTTCAAAAAAGATAAGAGTTCCAGACCTGATGGGTGGTCGGTGGAATTCTATCGTCACTTTTTTGCACTAGTTGGGCAGGATATTTTGAATGTCATTGAACACTCCAAATTAGAGGGTAGGGTCATTGGTGTCCTCAATGCAACTTTTATTACACTCATACCCAAGTGTGATAAACCCACTACCCTTGGGGATTACAGGCCCATCTCCTGATGTAATCTGATATGCAAGACCATTTCAAAGCTTGCTGCTATCAGACTTAAGGTTGTTCTTGACAAGGCGATATCCAAGCATCAGTTCGGCTTCCTACATGACAGACAGATCATTGAACCTGTTGGTATTGTCCAAGAAGTTCTTCATACTATAAAGATTGAAAACCAGCAAGTGATGGTATTAAAACTTGATTTGGTTAAGGATTTTGACAGAGTGAACTGGTATTTCTTGAGGTTAGTCCTTCTATAGATTGGAATCCCAGGCATCTATGTTAATTGGATAATGGGTTGTGTTGAGTCAGCAAACTTTGCTGTTTTGATCAATGGTACCCCATCAAACTTCTTTCCTGTGTCAAGAGGAATCAAACAGGGATTCCCTCTTTCTCCACTCCTATTTATACTAATTATCGAAGGTTTAAGTTTTTTGATCACTCAGGCTCAAAGTGTAGGAGATATATTAGGCATCAAACTTGCTCCCAGCCTTTACCTTACTCATCTGCTCTTTGTAGATGATGTTGTTATTTTTGGTACTGGTACTCTGGCTGAGTGGCAGCATTATAAAATCATTCTTGACACTTTTTGTTGTGCTACTGGAATGGAGATCAATGTAGATAAGTCTTCTTTTCTCTACAATAACATTGATGAATCGGTTAGGCAACAAATTTCCAATTTCTTTCCTTATAAGATGGAACCTATTGCTGCTGGTTTTAAATATCTGGGAAATTACCTCAAACCCTTGGGGGATGGCATTAAGGACTGGAGATGGTTTTTATGGAAGTTTGAAAAAAAATTGAGTAATTGGACCTATAAGCTTCTTTAACTAGGTGGAAGATTGGTACTAGTCAAATCTGTCTTGACAAGTCTTGCAGTTTATTGGCTCACACTTGCTCGTATGCCTAGCACTATACTGAATTATATTAGGAGATATATCTTTAATTTTTAATGGGGCAGGTCACAGGGTAAGCAGAGATATCATTTGGTTGATTGGAAATCCATTTCCAGGCCCTACACTCTTGGGGGATGGAACATTAAGAATCTGGAGTGGTTCAGCTTGGCATTGTGTACCAAAAGTTTATGGCTTGTTCTTAATGGTACAGGGCTGTGGTCTCAAATTATCAAGAATAAGGACCTTAAGAATCTTCCTGTGGAGGTGTGGCTCAGACAACAGTCCTTCAAAGTACAGGGTACTTCCCATATGTGGAATGGTTTTATATGGGCCATGTCCTGGATTACTAGATGTCTTGGATGGAAGACTGGCAATGGTAAGAACATCAAAGTAGGCCTTGATCCCATAGCTGGCGTTTCATCTGATTATACTCTTACAAAGGGTCTTAGATTGTATTTGAAGGATTATGGTATTATGGTATTTGCACACTCTCTCATGTTCTCAATAGAGGAGAAGCCACTTCGTCTTCAGATTACTGGATCGCTACAGATGATTTGGAGCTGGGTGGACTATGGAAGGAAGCCTGGTCCAATTATATTAAAGGTTTAAAGCATGGAGGGATTCATATCAGCAATAAACCTGATACTCTGGTTTGGATGTTTAACAAGTCATCGGGAATGGTAAAAGCCAATATTATGTATGAATTTATTGATAATACTCTTGTCACCAATAGACCTAATGAATTTTTGAGCAAGATATGGAAATTCCACATTCCTCTCAAGATCATCTGCTTCAGTTGGCTCAGCCTACTGAATAAATTCAATACATATGACAACTTGATCAAGAAAGGATGGACTGGTCCATTCTGGTGCTGTCTCTGTAGATCTGCTTTAGAGTCTGTTGAACATCTATTTCTTGACTGCAGCGTCACAAAAAAGATTATTGTACTCATCAGAACCACTCTTGATATTCCACATGTTTGGAAGGAATCAAATTACATACTTAGTGTCTCCTCCTAGATCAGCCTAGGAAATACTCTAAAGTATCTACCTTTTTTTCTTACTTGGCATATCTGGTTGACTAAAAATAAATGCATTTTTGAGGACAAGAAGCTTGATGTATCTTATGCTGTTCTCTCTATCAAGAATCATCTCCAGCAATATCCTATCATTGCACAACATAAAATATTTAGGAGAAATATCAGGCCAGCACCCATCTTGAACTTTCCAGCTGGCTTCTTTGATGGTGCTCCAGCTAAGCATATGGGAGGTGTTGGTGTACAAATTTTGCTCAGTCAAGACCACTATTACTACTTCAAGCTAGGAGTAGGTCAAAGCACAAACACCAGATCAGAATTGCTGGCCTTATGGACACTCTTACACTGTGCAAAAATCATGGGACTGCCCCATTTACATATACATGGTGATTCTGCAATCATTATCAATTGGTTCAATCATCGATCTACTCTTTCATTACTCACACTTGATGGATGGTGTTATTTCATTAGAGAGCTTGAACCCCACTTCATCCAACTCTCTGCCATTCATATATAGAGAGAGCACAATACAACTACTGGCAGCTTATCGAAAGAAGCATTAACACTGGCTCCGGGCTAGCTTCAGTTCTCTGAATTCACTAATGGTGATTGTATTGATCAGGGCTCTTACCTTCTTTTCTAGCCCTCAGCATTGGAACTTTAGTGCTTTAGTTATTTTTTGACATCCTTTGGATGTTGGCTGTGGATGAACACCATTTATTACAGCTTTACTATGCTCTATGCTTCTTTGGATCAGCTAACATAGTAATTGTTTTGAACTCTCTATGTAATGAAAGGCAGGGAAACGGATAGAGTATCTCCGAGTATGTTTCCATCTTTGAAGCTTGAACATTATGGTTTACTATTTTGATTTGTAGACAACAGATCAAGGATTGATGTTCTCCCATATGAGCTTAGCTGAAGCAGTAGCTGCTGTTATAGTTAATGATGTTTTTTATATACCTGAGCTCAGCATAGGTTGAAGATGTACTCAATGTTCCCTTTGATTTCAATGAAATAGCAAGGAACTCATATTTTCCCCTGGAAAAAATATGTGAAACCCAATTGTCCAAATATACTATTTGGTATAAAGTAAGATTCCTTTGGAAAAATATACCAAATTGCTATTTTATTTTTGTTTCTAACATAAATTTTAAGCCATGATGAGTAAGATTGAAATTAAATGTTTGTGACGATGTTTGCAATACCAGGTATAATGATAATCATTACTGTTGAAGCTACTTAGGCGGTTAGACCACCTCAATAAGCTTAGGGTACTATAATGTAATACATGATGAGATGGTAGAAAGAGCTGTACATGTATTCTATACACGGGTAACCTACCTTGGGTTAAAATTGTGGTGTCTTGCTGTCACGTCCCCCTGCTACCTACACGCTTTTAAACAAAGTAAATCACATCAAAGTTAAATAAAAAATAAAGAACTGGGCCAAGCCCCCTGCTCACGAAATACCTACCAACCTTTGGCAAGATCAAACGCTTACAAAAGCTACTGATAAGTTTGATAATTATGGCTTTAATGATTGTCAGAGCAGATTGTTTATGCGAATCATTGGTCTATAGTTTTGTTTAAAATTTAAAATCACTGTGTTTAGTATAATGCCATTCTATTACTTTTAATTCTACTAATGTTCATTTATAAGCATGCTATTCTTCTGATGCATACCAATTATACGGCAAATTCTCTGTGCAACCACACTTAGCAGGACAACATTCTCATTTTTCCCTCGCCCATTCCATGAAATTACAACTGCCCACTCAGTATGTGCAGCTGAGTGTGTTTACTCGACCCACACAGAAAAGCACCTCATTTTAGCATTATTTTGTTGAAGTTGCATCACTAGGCGTGAAATTTTAATCCTACCATAGCCTTCCAGGTCGACTGTTAAAAATCCTAAGGACAATTTGCTAAGACACCTATCTTCCTGTAGATCTATCATTGCAACTTGGGATGGAAAAGCTCTGAGCTCAAACTCAACAACATATTTTACACACCTTCTCCATCGCTTGGAAGGTCCTGCTTGTGGCCTTCATCTTATGTATGGATGAAAATAATTAAAATATATGCAACAGAGGAGATTAATGCAAGCTGTACTGTACCTATTAAGGTATCTCACATATGCATTTCTCCATACCATATAAATGGACAACAATATGGATCTCGGTTCTAGGTTGATGTGTATCAAAATAGCTCAAGTGGTGAAGACAAAGTCATTTAACCAAGGCTTCCAAATCCATTACCTAAATGGGGATACACCAAGTAACCACATACTGAAAATTTGCAGAGGGTAACCATGAATGTTAAAGAAATACGCATTCTCTATCCAAAGAAAATTCACCTATTACTGAAAGTGATTTAACATGACATATCAATCAGCTATAACACATATACTTATTTTAACACGACTAGCATAGAAACATCTTCGCCTCGAATTTATTACGCATCTTTTAAGAATATAAAAGAATAACCACAAGTGTACAGTTTGGACAGCATAAGAAAATTACACTAAGGAACAATGTATAATAGACATCATCTCTGCCCAGGCTGTAGGGCACTTTTCATTTCCAATTACAACAAGTGCCAAGGAAATTCTACACCATGCGGATCCACAATAACTCAACCATCAAAATATATAAACACGGTAAACACATAAATGATGGAAACACATATCAAGGAAAATACATAACAGCGGCACAGATATACGTGGTTCACCCATCTCTCAGGTTACATCCACAAAACGGTCACAAACAATGACATTTTATTATTTAAAGGTTTTACAAACAACAGCTTTAAAGTTGCCACATTTACCGGCAGGCTCTCATACTGAGACTTTTTCTACATAAAGCCAGATCATACTGGGTATTGATTCATTGTGGATCGTTCACCTGTTCTTCATACCTCATTATAACAAACCAAGTTCGCAAACAAGTTCTTAACTCAATACTTCAACCTTTCTATACTATTTATTTTACCACCAACGGCTATCCCATCTAGGGCTAGGACGGTGCCTTGCTGGATAAATACATAAACTTGTAACAGAGTAAAGGCTCAGCTTCTAAGGACTAATAATCATTTGTTCGACATTATAACAATTTGGATAGCCAAAAAGAATACAGCTTATGCGTTGTGTAAGGTCATGTTTTTTTTTTCAAGCGAAACTCCCTATTTTATTAGACCTACCTGAATGCCTTAAACTGGGTATCGCTAAGCCACCAGGAGCAATTATATTCTACCCCAAGCACACAGCTAAAAGGTGAAAGGTAGAATTTAGTCACATGGAAGAAAAATAGTACAGTGCCGGACCTGGATTCAAAGGGATAGTCCTTGGCTAAACCTCCACTCCTACATACTGAGAGTTCTGCGTTTCTTCCAAAGGAGAGGAAAAAATTTCTGCAATCGCGTGTGCATGGGTCGACCACACCTTCCTATCTTAACACATGGAAGAGAGGAGTGTCCACCAACTGGGAGGACTATGTTGAGAAATGATAAGAAGATCGTGTGGAGTCTTTCCAAGCTATAAACACATTTTTTTTATGACCTGTTAGATAACGTTCCATACTACTAGACTGCCCATTCTAGGTTTGAAGGTTGCATGGAGTCTTTCCCAGCCGTAAACATAACTTTGATGAGGTCGCCAGGAGTTCTACCACGGTTTTAGCAACTTAGAGGGGAATTTTGGAAGGCTGTACAAGCTGTAACGTCATTCTTATTATTGATTCAAACGGGGTGGGGAGCTATGTTTAAATCATAGTTCATGTGCTATGAGTATTACAATCCTTTCCGGACTGAATCCTAGCTTAAGAATGTAAAAACCACGAGATGCACAATATGAAAATATTCGAATTTGAAACTAAGCCGACATGCAAAGCTTAGTAATTATAACCACCTATTACAGATGTTGGGATCTGCAATAAACCTATTTACTTCGTTACACAATATCTATTATCTGAATCAAAGAGAAAGAACGAAAATCGACAGAGGGATAAAACCAAAGCCGAGGACATACCTCCCTACGCTCTCACCCAGCTTCGTGTAAGATGAACCACCTCCTGAGAGGATGCTTATCAATAAAATGGATCTATAAGCCATACTCGGCATTGATCATGAGGGAGACAATTCCCGGTAGTAATGAGCGCTGGCCAGAATAACTCCTGTCATTCCAAGACGCAGGTAGAGGAGTACATGCTTTACTCCGAGCAGACCACCTACTAACTGCCCCCCTATCCAAGGGATTTCCATAACCTATTAATAAGCACAGAGTAATCAGTCTCTTTCCCGAGGGCGCGCCATGCGTCCCACAATTAAGGCAGTCAATTCTGCCCCTATTTCTGCCGAAACAAAATTCACCTAAATTCGCCATTAAGAAATTCAGCTGGATGCACGCGTTCAGCTTGCACCAGTCTTTTCTATAATGGAAACTGATAAATAATTCATTTTAATAAATATACTGCTCTTAAAAGAGATTAACAATGTTGAGTACTCATGAAGGTATTTTTTTAGAAGACCAAGTAAAATCCCAAATTTCAAAAGGATAATATCCTTATCACGAATTTTATAAGGGATTATTTACGTTAGTAGAAGGGTTCCTCATTATTAATATGAAATTAACCTTCAGGGTTCTTCCGTAATTTATTATCTTTAAGTGAGAACTACCCTCCTCGCCCTTAGTAAGGATAAACCGAAAACACCAAAAGGAGGGTCATACCGTTTTGCTATCCGCTAACCAAGGAATCATCTTGTTCATGACTTGTTTCTACTTAGGTTGACATGTAGGGCTTAGATTATCAAAGGAAAATGGTTATACTTTTCTTTTGATTTTTCTCGAGTGATCGATGTTCTTCCTGATGGAACAACCCGTCCATCCTCATAGCCTTCATCTTCTTAGTTGGGTTAACTACTAAGCTAGGGTGTCTTAGTTGTGACAAGTGTTCTTCCTTTCGCTATAAAATGTTCCATTATTTTATAGGATGTTTTACACATTATATATATATATATATATATA
>LPNX010750134.1:0-81858 GCA_001517045.1 Pseudotsuga menziesii | reverse complement strand
CCTATATTTGGGGTCATGATTCCCCAAGAAAGTGGAATCAGAGCAGGTGGCTCATTAAATGACAACTAACCCAAAAAGACCTAGGCAATATTTTAAAAGTACTTAATGAAGAGAGCTGAGGCTAATCAGATATTTTCCAGAGACAATTCATTCAGGTGAATGTTATTCAGGAAATTCATTGAGGAAGAGGGAAATACAGTAAGGAAGTTGTTCTAAGAGGATTGCTGTAGTAACTTGATTTCATTACAGCTTTTTGGCTGAGAGATCTGACTGATAGTTCTGAGTTAATACTGAGTTTGAAGACTGGTATCTGACTTTGCTGCACCTAGTTCCATCCAGGGAGACCAGAGCAAGCTCGGGGGTCCTGAGGAGTCACTGTCTGAGCGCTCTCCAGGATTTGGTAGGGAGGAACGGCCTCCCATTACTGTTGGTGTCCCAGTTTAAACAGGTCCTGTCACTTATCTATTTATGTTTTAATGAGTATGAATGAATGAATGTTATGTTTATATTATATGACAGAAGAGTTAGCTAGTTTAGTAATGTGAATATCTTAGGTTATTAGTAGTTAATCTGTTGATGAAATTAAAGAAATTACTGTGTTTTTCCACATTTGGGTTCACCAGACCGTACTCCAGCACAATATCTCGGTATTGGGAAGTAGTATCCTTCTGAACCGAGCTTCTTATTTAGTTACTTCCAGTAACTACAAGTGTCTTACAAATTCATAAGTTATTTTCTTATAGTCTTAAAAACTACCTCCTAGTACTGTATTTTTGTTCCAGTAAATTCTACTGTAAAGAAAAGATAGTAGAAGTTAGATTAGAATTTATACTATTTTACTATATAGTTTCCTTTCTTGTATTCAGATAATTTCATTTCTAAAAATAAACTCAAAGCAAGAACTAGTTACAGAGCTATCATTCTTATTTTCAGAATATAAACATGTTAATATTTGTACTTACAGAACATTTATAAGTAAACATTATAACTAAGAAAATAAACTAATTACAGCAGAACATAGAAAGTATAGTATAAACTAGAGAAGATTCAAATAATAAATACTATTTCCAATGTATTATAAAATAAACTGAGTAAATACTCTGAACAAATATTAATATGTGTGATCATAAGATAATCGTAGATAGAGATAATATTAAATGCTAAACTTATATAAATACTATCGTAACTAAGAAAGTAATTAAATTATAAAAGAAAATAGACAGTATGGTGTAAATTACACCAAAGTTAATTAATAAGTATTTTTATAGATAAACTGGTGGATTTACACTCAGGTTATTAATGCAGAAACTATATTATTCACAGAAAGTTATGGTAGTAATTATACTACTAATTTATTTATGTAATACAAGAATGTTATCACTATTAACATAAGTAGTATTTTATTACTGTCAACAGATTTTGGAACTACTATTACTGTTTGCATTTAAGTATAGGTATACTGACAGTACTCAGATTTAATGAAAAGAAGGATATAAAATCCTATCTTATTAACAGGTTATAAACTATGCATCTAATGGAGTATGAACTATGCATCAGTAATTATCTTTCCTTGTTCATAAGAAAGTTAAATTATAAACTGGATATAGAAACCTTAATGAAAAATACTTTGCAAACAGTAAACAAACAAATACATTTCGTGTAGGAATAAACAAAAGATGTATAGAATGCTCTTAATCGAGCTTATTTATCATTTACAAACATAAGTAGTAACCCTAAATATTACAGAAAATACCTTCCGAACTTAACAGGATTATATAAGAATAAATAATGGAGTTACTTCTTTCACTGTCGGTTAGGGTTAATCCCCTTAAGAATCAAATTTATATAAGGTAAGCATTAAACAGTGGAGTTAACAATATTTTTCCTTATATCTCGTTATAAATCAACTTTTGCTTTTACATTAATATAAATAAAAAGAAGGACTGTGAAACAGCTAACAGTCTTCTGAAACGAGCATAATAACCAAGGATAAAACCTTATCCAGTCATAGTAATACAAAAGTAAAGACATGGTGAAACCCAGTCTTGTTCATCAATCCATGGCCGTATTAAGCATTTACACCCAAAGGCTTACAGCCTGTTCTGTTAATATAACCACATTAATAATTACAAAACAAGATTTTACACTCACGGTCGAAGTCGGAGAGCTCTGCAAGAGAGCTAGGGTATTAACCCTCAATGTATAACATTAAACAAACAACTAAAAACCATGAAGGTCAAAAAGGGCCGCAACGACGAACCCATCGTAATCCCTTAAGGATTCACACAAAGTGGACAAGCCGTGAAGAGACCAGGGCTTACCGTGGCCCGTGTTGTCGTAACCCTCATTCCTTTTGTTTGCAGAGAAAGGTAGCAAGCATATCTGCAAGAATCAATTAACAGCCAACTGTTAGTTACTATAGTAATGAAAAAGAAATGCATTAACATTAATATTAGCTTCGATATCAAAGAAAACGAATATATTTTGGTTACCTTAGCAGTGGATAATCCCACACTGTGATGCCGCGACCGGCTTGAGCCAAAAACCTGCCAATCGATGGCAAAGGAGCGACATTACAACACTCTCGACCTCTGACAGTATAAGAAACCCATCTAAACGATGGGCAGGGAAAAACCCTATCTTTGCATTGTTCCTTCCATGCAAATAATACACAGTTTGCAGACAGCGTAAGCCATGCTACCTTGAAGGAAGAATCATGCCCATTGGAACGAAGAAAGGTAAGGATTATCACTGTTCAGAGGTCAAGTTAACAATGGAGGTATCGCAGAGACAAGCAACAATTTATTTCACACCATAACCTCTTCACATAGTGCAGTAGATGGGCTAACGAAGAGCTGGAGCAGCAGGAGGATTGATAGCAGACAACGCGACGGCAAAATGGACTAGGAGGGTTTGCAGAGTGGCCAAAGGCCGGAGGCAAAGGAGAATGACGACTAGGGTTGGGTCAACTGCTTTTAAAACACCAATGCATGGCCGAGGAGAGACCACATATACTTTTAATACTCTTAATGCAGTGGGTATGAGTTCTAAAGTCCATGACAAGATCACTATTGATTGATTTTGCAAACAAATCATCGCATGGAGATCCCGTAAGGTTTATTATACCATAGTATCCCTGCGATATGATTTCAACCATGTAACATTAGATTTATGTTGATAAAACATTACACTATATTTATTGCTCATTATTTAGTCTCGTATACATAGGTATGGAGAATGGTTTTAATTATAATAAGTTATAAAGAGCTTTGAAATAATGTTAAGTCGTGGTTGTTATAAACTTACCACTATTTTGCCAATTACCTTAGTCTCAAATGAAGGTAAGAGACACAACTTTTCTTTAAAGTATATATTTGGTGGTATTTAAATTATGTTATTTATCAATTTGATTTTGGTTTACTCTAGTTCATATCATTGATACTTGTTAATAGATTAACAACCTTTCTAATAGTCTTAGAATCCTTGTGGTGACAATTAGACTTTTGTCACTTTTTAAGCTCAAAAATTTATGAAAGATTTTATAAATTAATGTATGATAGGTAGCTTGGATATATTTAACCTTCTTTGTTTGATAGTATAGTCTTAAAAACTCATAAAGAGGTAATTATGATAAGACTAGGACTGATCCTAAAAGTGAATTGGTCTCTATCCAAATGTTGATATTGGAAATAGAGTAGCATTCCAAAACAGTGCAAACCCTTAAACTATTAAGGGAATACTTTAATCAAACAATAAACTTGTACATGTTTAAAGTAAGAAAAGTATAGATCGATACTTGTAATATCTTATCATTTATAATGACAGTTGAAAATATGAATATGATGCAATCTAAACATGGCATATTACCGTAACTATGAGTAATAAAATTAAATCTTTGTTGTTGTGAATTTTCTACCATGCTAGCTGTTTAAGTAAAAGTAATTATTACATTTTTACACTTACTTTCAGTATGAGCATTTAAATGGTTTCATTCTCTGAAGAATTGTTAAACTCTATTTTTCTGGATAAAGAAGTTAACTGTCATCTATATGAGTAGAATTCAATTCTCTAGCAATAGATCTCAAAGAAACTTAGTAAAATTTTTACCTTTAGAGCCTGGTAAATCTGTCTAGCATGTATGTACTTTCACTAAATAAATTATATACAGCAAATTGTATTGTGAACTTCCGAGACTTGTTAACAGTGACCCGTATATCTTACCTGTATACCTGTAATAGAAGAAGACTGCTGCGTTAGCTCAGAAGTTAAGTAAGCCCAGTCCTTCATGACAAACCCACCTTGTGTCGCAAACAAAAAAACAATCAGTAATGGAAAATAATTACTCTTTAAAAGTTAAGTATAATCAAAAGATGATTCAGTTACAATTCTAGTAACATAAACTAATCAAATAGTTAATGACTGCAGTTAATAAGAATATATGCTATTTTGAAAATTTTAAATTTTTTGGAATTTTTGGGGTTTTAACAATTACAATTCCATGGATGAAGAACCAACATGTAGTAATTCATATCATTTCACATACAAGGATGATGATGACTTACATGTTTCATCATATGATTAAGTCATGAGGCTGAAATCTATTCATGGTGGGTTTTCTTGTAGAGGGAGACCAAGGAAATCATTTATTTATCTTGCAGATTATCGGGGACTAAGTGATGAAATTTTGAAGCACTTTTCTTTATGAGAGTACTGCTCTCTTGAGATATAGAAGTTGTTCAAAGATCCATACTGTAGGAGAATCATGTAAAGGATTTCACATATGGTGTATAAAGTGTGCTAGAAGGTGGGAACTAGATGGTTTCCACCTGGACCCAAAAGAGATGAAGAGGATATGGATGTGAACCTTCATCCCTCCAGAGTCACTGAAATGAGCCATGACCAAACTAAATCTACAATGCATGAAGAATAATATCCACCTTTGGAGGATCATTAAGAGGGTAGAAATCATCTTGTTTGAGGAAGCCATGAAGCAAAGGAGGCAAATACATATGAAGGGGGACAAAATTCATTGCATGATGTTGGCAGTAAAGGAGAAGGTTGTGTAAGAGAATATTTATAAATTCTAGACATGGATGGTACATCATTTACTAATGGATGTTCATCTCTCTACGTTGGTGACATAGAGATTACTATTGAGGAGATTGTTGGAAGTATACATTCCTTTGAGCATAGAGATCTTGCAGTTGAATAAAAAGACCTAGGATCGACTTCCACTTCACCTCTTGAGCTTCATGAGGTTGATTCTACAGATGATGAGAAGGAGGTTCACTCTTATGAGCCTTCCCACCTAGTAGGGTCATTTCAGTTGGATGAAAATAATATCAAGAAATCCTTATACATTATCCATGGCACTCATGCTTCAATATCGAATCTATGTTGGAGAGATACTTCATTGGAAGATTCATATTTCCTTGATCCATGGAGAATATCTATAGATCAATGTCTACAATCCAAGGTAATTTTGCATACTTGCTTTCAAATAGAGATCACTTGTACGAGCTTGTTCATATATTGCATGTATCATACTGTAAGGATGATGAGGATATTTGCAAGCTTAGTGATGATTTAATGACCAACCAACATTCTTTGAGAAGCACTCAGATTTCCCTCTTCGATTCTAAGATGGAGATAGAGAAACTACACCAAGAATTGCAAATATCCCATATTCTCTCCTTCACTTTCATCATCCCATTCCTCATATATGATTGCATTCTTGGATCAAAGGAGGAACCTCATGTGATTACGGAACATGAGAAACATGCTGGTTTGAAAATGTTTGAGTGGGATCAAGCATTTGAGTTTACATTTGGAGCAACTCACACATTCATGGAGGAATTTGAGAAGCACATGACTCCCAAACCAACCAATGGAGGAGAACATACATCTACTTGCTTGGTGGATGAGAGTTGAAGAGGATTGGTTCATAGTTCTTCTCCCCACAATTTTATTTCATCCACATCATGTGGGAATGAAGATTGAGTGAAAGGATTCTTTCTCTTGGTTCCACATGAGGAGCATGAGGTTCCCACCTTCTTTGTTGATGATTGTAGAGACATACCATGTGATGTGACAAGCGCAAATGTTTTGATTCAAAATAACATTGAAGATCCTATAGCAATGGGATATATAGATGAGAACATGCCATTTGAATCAAAAAGAATGGGTGATTAACTATTCAAGGAATAATTGATAGATAAATATATCACTAAAATGGAGGATCAAGGATGCATTGAACTTGCTTGCATCGGTAGAGAAATGTTTGACATCCGAGCCTTGAAAGAAAGATCTTGTGAGCTACCTATATGGAATGAATAATTAGATCTGAAGAAGTTGGATAGTTACATATCAAGTATATCGGAAATCCAGAGTGTTTATTTATCCATGGATTGGGTGGATGGATGTCATAGCTAAGAGGGAGATTAATCGAGGTAAAAAACAAATTTGCTTCTTTGATAATTATTTTGGTTTTACTGATATTATATTACCATGTGAACAGCAACAAAGATATATTTTGCAGCCATTAGATACCTCCCATGCATGTGCACATGAATATTGAAGGTGCAACCACATGGAACATCTCAAATCAATGTGCAAGAGAAATTCAGCTTGCACTCATGGCATATTGAGAAAAGTGGTGCATGTAAGAAGAAAATTGGCCCAAGGTGAGACCCAAATATTGTTGGATCTAATGACAATGAATTTCAATGAAAATATGCACAAACCAAGGGATACATGCATTACATGGAGTTACATAGTGTTCCTAATGGTATGTGTGTTTGGAAAAATGAAACATATCCAGTGGGATCCAGGAGGGTGAGACAACCTTCATTTCCACAAGTTCATCCATGAGGAGAAATAATTTGATTTCTATATGGAAAATCATATGGTAGATGGAATCAACAATATCCTACTTGGTGGTTTGGAATATTTTATGAGTCTTTTGATGGAGACGCTAAGAAATGTAGAGGAGGGAGTAGGAGACACTTCCTTAATCTAAAATTTATTTGGGACCCTAGGATAATCTTTGGTCTCTACTATTCCAGCTGGAAGATTGATGTAACAATATGTTGGATAGATACACCTCTCAAAAGGAAAGATATGCATAAGGTTAATTCTTCTCCCAAAATTTATCTTTACTTTGGATATCATCATCAAATTCTTTTAAAAGAAAAGTTTTTGCAGAAAGCATCTCCTTGTTTCCATTATGACCATTCTGCAATTTTATGCATGAGAGTTGGTTTGGTTAGTGCACTTGTGACTTCACCATCTTATATGAGTATAGAATATGTCAAGAAATTTGGTAATCTTGTGTTTATTCTCTTTGGTTACATTCTGGTTCATGGCAGGATGTTGAAATAAGTGCACCCTTGGTTTGAAAGACATGATCTGAGTTTGGGTAAAGCAATCATTGCATATCAATTTGTTGAATATGAAGTTGGAAGGATAATGATATGGAATTTTGGTCCTATGGTTCAACATGGTAAGGATGATTCACCATGTAGAGATTCATTTAAAATCATAACATATATGGATTCTTATGGAAGTAAAAGAGTTTTCCCATGGGATGAAAACATTGGGAGATTTCAAAGGAAGAGGGAAGTAATGGGAACTTGTTTAATGCTAGCCACACTTGGTTTCACTCCATCATTGTTCTTATATATCTATGGGGATAACTCAATGATGAGGGATTGAATGACGAAAATGGTTGCATCCCATATCAACAATGTGAAGTGGATCATATTTTCCTTCTACGCTATCTATCATGTCATAAGCAAAAATGGGTAAAGCACAATTGTCCAAGTCTTGATTTGATTATTTTCACTAATATTTTGGTGCATGATATTTGTGTTTTAAGAAATATCATTGTAGAATCCCTTTTCTACGAAATGTATCATTATGAAAAGTATGATTATCCCCATCGTAAGTGCTTCAAGAAGAGGTTGTCCATTCTACATGTTTTGTTCCAAGTTCAATCCAAACCTTGCAACACAATTAGCCATGGATTATTCTGAAAGAAAGGTCGTTCATGAATTTATGGTGAAGGATTCCAAAGGATTCATTTATGAAATAGATGAATTTCAAATGGTGTATGTAGCATCTTGAATAAGTTTGTGGAAAAGGGTCCAAATGTTTCATCATTCATATTTTCCCTTGCTTGAGGACAAGCAAGTTTTGGGAGGGGAGGACTCTCATGTCCCCTATTTGGTGACATATGGATGATTTCATTAGCCAATAAGTCCCAATGGTTTTAATAATAAATTTGATTAATTGCTTGGGATTAGATCTTGAAACAAGGAAATTAATTAATAGTAATAGTTATTATGTCCTAAAGTTGAAGATGCACTATTAGATAAATTATTTTCCATGAATAATTTTTATCCTAAATAAAATAATAAGGATAATGGGCCAAGTGGGGCACATTAGGAGATATTTTTTACTACAAGGAAGTTGGAAAATCATAAAAGAAAAAGGAAACAATAAAACAAGAAAAGTTGGCACAAGTTAGGAAAGCAGTAAAGTGGCTAAAAGAATAAAAGTTAGGATAAAGCAGGGAAATCAAGATAAAGGACGTCAAAAGCAGAAAAGTAGAATAAAGCAGAAAAAATAGGATAAAGCAATAAAGGAAGAAAGTAAAAAGAAAAGCTTGGAAAGTAACACAAGTTTCTATCCACTCATGAGGCCACATTGGTTGAGGAAAATTATCCACATGAAGAGTAAATTCGACCTTGGATCCAAATGGGTATATAAAATAAGCATAGTGCATCACTGTCATGTCTTTCATCAATTTGTGAATTTATTTGAGAGCAATATCCTACTCTAAACTTGGGAGATGTGCCCCTAGCCCAAGATGGGAGAGGTGGCCCATGCTTCTACTGTGAGGATGATGGAATTCAACCATTGTCACTGATTTTATTATAGGTTATTAATAATTCATCAAGCAAGTTCGAATATCAAAATAATATACCTCAATCCAAAGATCGAATCCTCCTATTCTTCTTCTTCTTTCTTAATATTCCTAGTTCTTCGATGTAGCAGTCAAGCATATGATGTAATAAAGAATCCTTACGGAGTCACATATGAGTTTTTGTCTGATTATAAACTATTTATTTTAGTTCTGGAGTTCCATAAATAAAGGACTTGGTATTTCTACAAATGTTTCCAAGACCCTTCCTAGATTTGTATAGAAATTGACTAGTCTTCAATAAACTGTCAATAAACAAACTTCTTCATAATGAATTCGAATTATTTATATTCCCACATTTATTTAAGACCATAATTATCATATTACATGTCTAATATCATAAATTCTATATTTGTTGATTCTGTTTGGAAGTTCTTGAATTTAGACTAGTTGAGATGTCTCGGAGTGATCCTATATAAAAATTTCCTCCTAAATTGTGCTAAGAAATTCCTAAAATTCTGGTTTCAAGCCATGTAAATATCATGGATATATTTTTCATATGTTGGGGTGTCCAGGAGCCTTGGGTTAGACTTCAGTTTCAATTATGCTTGAAACATAAAAGGACCCAGTTATTGGTGCAAAGGAAACTTGAGATTGTGCAACCTCCTTGTAAAATTGTGAATGCATATTGATATAATTTTTGAACCTTTGTTATAATTTTCAGAATTTTCATAACCATTTGAGATCCATACCTTGATCCTGAATGCACTTGAGGTGAATCCAGTATTGTTTTGAGAGAAACTAGTCAATCTCGGTCTATTCCTTGCACCTAGTCTTGAGTCATCTTTATCTATTCTTTATATTAGATTTAATGATGTATTTAACCTGATTTGGATAATTACATATACATGTTTTTTTCTTGACAAGATTCGCATCTGGTTTCATGGGAATGCTCATTTCACCCATATCTCCAACAATTTCCTTGATTTTTGTAAACTTGGTTGGGAACAGGTATTGGAATTCATGTAATAAATCAATGATTTTCTTGACAATCTCATCATCCCAGTAATACCCAATATTTTCAATATTCAAATTCTTACGAGACCCAATGTTCACTTTGTTTATTCTTAGGGGGGCTTCAAAAACATTTTAGATGATAGACCTGGTTCATTCAATGCTCGACTACCTTCAGATTTGGGGATGTGAATGTTAAGTGGAGAATCATATTTAGGTTCCCCATATATATTGTAACACTCCATTAGGACTTGTACTATGGCATTCCATTGTGGTAGACTTGACACTCGAATAGAAACATCCTCAAAAATCTTGCTCTTGATAACTTGCAAGGAAGCATCAATCGATGGACTTCCATCCAAAAATCTAAAAGTATGATTGAACCTATTAGACAACTCATATCAATATGTAGTCCCTCTTCTCATCTCAAAAGACATATGCCAATTTCTTGGTATCGTATCCAAAGTATGTATAAACAAGTGTACCCATTCTTGTATATGAGCCAACCTCCGTGTAGCACAACAGTTCTCAAGGTGGTCAATAGGACTTGTCAAACCAATACACTTATTGCCAACATAAGAAATATTCTCACCAAACCATATTTCTAACAACCTTCGACACTAAGGCCATTTTGAAATGGATTTTTTATGAACATCCCACCATCTTGTTGGCGTTGCATTCAGGGCCACATCAAGAGCTAGCAATCGTTGAGGTTGTAATACCTTACCTTCAAATTCTGTCATAAATGTGTCCAAATTAGGTAATCCTTCATAAGTAGGTACATCACATACATTGATACCCACCCATCATAAGTATTTTGTTATTCTTGCACATTTTCTCATGGAAACTTCATATAGCTAGTTCTGCCAATTTTCCAATGTTTCCCCTAAATCCGATGAATGGGAACTAACACTTCACCAACTCAATTTACCATAAGTTGTGGTATTTATATAGTCGTCCATCATAGAATATATATTGTATATAGTATCTAAATTCTCTTCATGATACTCACATATTACCGGTTTGACATATCTCTAGAATTCCAGAGGGTCGATTGGCACTACTATGTGCATTTCTAAGTATTCAAATGATACGGTTCTCTTTTTAAAATTAATGACAATCTGGTTATCAATAGTGCAGTTGATCCCCAGGAGTGTTGGATAAGGTTTTGTATCATCAAAAATCTCGATAACCTCAAAATATGCATAGGTTCATAGCCCCTCCATCTCGACGAGAACTTGTGGTAGTCTACCAATAGGTAGAACCTTCATTTGGTTATCTAAACTCAGCTCAACTAGTGACCACACTAACTTGGGTTTTCCCATACTTTCCCACGCCTTCTTAGTCAAAATATTGACATATTACCCCAAGTCGAGAATAATAAAATCCATATCAGAGTCACCTATTTGAGCATTCATGCGTAATTCTCAACCAGTCTTGATTCTTTTATGAATATGGTTGACATTCTTTTCCTATTGAATACCTCTCTCAGGTTCTTTGATTAGAGATAATAGCTCTACCAAAGAATCTTCATTTCTAACAAGTGCTAGATAAATTTTCAATAAATTCTTCAAAATGCTTACCTAATCTTTCAGCTTCTTTGGAATTTACTGGTTGAAACTTGGTGGCATGTTGATGAGTAGTGATTTTTCAAACACCTGAGGAAAAATAGATGCCGAGGAAAGGGTTTTGTTCACAAATTTTTTTCATTCATCGAAAAAGAATCCTTTTTCCTTCGTAACATCAAAGGGAACTTTCTTTTGTGTTGTAGGTCATATTATTGTATTTTTCCATGGTTCTCCTCGATCATCTTTTGTTGCAGAAGCCCCCCTCATTATATAAACAATGGTAGGTTCCCGAGGCTCAACCTAAATATTTTGAACATTCAAATTTTCACTTGGGAGCTATTTTTTATTCCCATTGACTTTGTCTTTCCATTTAGCAATAAGTTGTGGACATTCCTCGATATTATGATCCAACTCTTTACAATACAAACATGTCGATGTAGGATTTGTACAATCTATAGCATAGTTTTATGGTTGTCCATAATTATAGCAGATAATTTTTCCTCTACCTCAACCAAATCCTCCTCCTCTAAAATTACCACCCCCCTGGGTTGATGGAATTGCGCATGTGATCTCTCAGCTTGCATTTTCTCATCATTCTTCATCAAATAGGTTTCTACTATCTTTTCCTGTAGCAACTAGTATGCCCTGTAGTCCTTTTCACCATGGCAAATAGATCGAAATAACTTACAATAAATACTATAAGGTGTGCTTACTATCTTCTGTAAATAAAGGCATTATTCTAACTGTGTCCACCTAGTTTTACAGATCCTATACCATGGTATCCCTTGTGAATTCAATGGATTTTTTGCACTAGAAGAAAGATAGTCAAGAAATGATGGGAACAAATCATTATGATGACCTTCTGTTTTACATCTTGTGCACCACACATCTTCATGGATATCCTTCCCATTCTTGATATATTGGATTTGCAGTGAAATATTAGCCAGTTGCGACTAAATTTGTGCCATTCCCACACATGTTTCTCTGACTGGTGAGGCATCTAGTTTCATTGAAATTTCCAAAGCTTCTATCTGGGACACTATCCCCTGTTGCATCATGGTAACATGAATAGGGGGTAATAATGTATAAATAAACCACTCTTTATGTTGAACGTCGTACATTTGAAAATTTTCCCTATCCATCAATGTTTTGAATCTCTAGTCGAAATCCCAAACAGATTCACCCTACGAATGCTTAATTTATTTCAACTTTGTAATACATTGCGACTCATATTTAGGCTTCTTGAATTTTCTATCAACTCAATTCGAATCTGATATAAGGACTTCTGACGGGTTCCCCCAGGAACCACCTAAAACTTCGTAAACCAATCTAGATCACGACTCCTAAAGGTCGTGATCATATGATCCCTTTTTTCTAAGTCATCTTGAACCTATCGTATAGTCTAGATAGCTTCGCACAAAAACCAGTGTTTCTTAGGGTCTTCCAACCCATTTCCATTGAATATAGGAAACCTCATGTCATCCCCGACCATCCTATGCCTTTTGGGTACTGACGAGCCTGAATTAAATGGACCACTAGTAGGAACTCTTTGACCACTAGATTTACTATTACTATTACATTTATTGAACCGAAAGAAATTTGAAATAATTTTAGGTCTTACCTCTGATACCGGATATGTACGCATAGTCATAAGTATGTCGTAGCCTTGGTTCTGGTAAATATTGACACCTCTTCCTTGTCTTCAGAAATAAGTCAATATTCCTTATCCTCATCGAGTTGTGGCATCAAATTGTAGTCCCCTCTTATGTTCACACTTCAACTCTTTCTCTTTGGTGTATTCCTTCTCCTCTTACTCAATCAGAATCTTCTTCCACTCCTTAGGCGTCCACCCTCTTCATTAGTCTCACTATCAAATTGGAACATTTCAACTTGCTCTTCCCATATTCTATAGACATTCTTCCTAACACTACCCATGTTCTCTACGCACAATTATTTACTCATCAGACTCCATCTATAGGAACCCCTTTTCACATACCAAGATTTTAATCCATAGTTTTGAATATTTCAGGTATATCCCTCTCGGGGCTTGGAAAAAATCTCTCTCATTTTCACTATATGACTTAATAGTATCCCCAATGATATCAGT
Source organism: Pseudotsuga menziesii (assembly GCA_001517045.1). NCBI lineage: Eukaryota > Viridiplantae > Streptophyta > Pinopsida > Pinales > Pinaceae > Pseudotsuga > Pseudotsuga menziesii. Next base: position 68,246 of record LPNX010750134.1, on the reverse strand, counting down.
AATATACCATTCTATAATGTTGTCGTTGTAGAAACCAACAACCTTGGAGATGGTATTATTAACACTCTCCAGCCGTCGAACCAATTGAGGAGTCCAACCCTTGGTTCTTTTCCTTGAAAATATTTTTGTTGGTGTGCTAATCTTTCCAACCATTCATACAATACAACAGTGAAATCAGTAAATAAAATATCACGAATATTTGATTGAAACATACCTTTCTAACCATTCCCCTAAAGTCAGTTGTGACCCCTTACTTTCTTCTTTTGCAAATTCATGATCCTTTTGTTTTATCCAATCCTGAATCTTATGCTTCGTCAAGTTCCAAAACATGTCCCATTCATAATGTTCCCGGTCCTGGAAACATAACCATTTTTTGGATCATTTTGACTAACCTAGGTTCAATCCTTCCAACCTAACTAATAAAACCCAAGGCACTGACTCGACAAGGTGTAACCCCATCAACAACGCCTGCAACACAAGTGAAGTCTCACCCAAAAACCTATAGGAGCTGCAGTAACTAGGTTTTCGCAGTGGTAAAGGGGATCTTTCCATGCAAGGAACTGACAAGAAATCCAACAAAGCTGACAAGTGAACCCTTATATAAAACCATCCACATACAACTAAAACAACAACATACTAACTCATTAAATCATGTTCCATTTCATTTACTTACGCATAAACGAACATACTATCATCAATCGCAAGAAAACACAAGACATCACACAATATTAGCATAGACCATTTGACACAGGAATATTCACATGGAAGCTAATATGGGAGGAAACCACAAAAGATCTCTTTATTTGGAATGAGTCATGTTTTGAACACTTTGGTATTCGCATACATCTTGTGAACATCTCTTCATAACCCCATTACATTACATCCACACACACAGCTTGTGGATCAACAATATATTACATTCATGACTCGTAATCATCTTTTTCATTACAGTTAGAAATACTGCATACTTGTACTTCGACTATCTATATCTTATCTTGTGACCAAAACAGAACCAACGATCACAAAAAATTCCCCAAAAATATATAACCTCCAAAAAGGAACATTGAACGCTTCCAAAATCCCAACCCTTTACATTTTATAGGTTCTATTGGTCGCATTTACATTCTCCACACCCACTACCCATAAGTGGACAACCCTTTTAACTAAATCACTAAACACATTTTTTATTTCCCCGAAAACTTCTACAATTGTTAGAGTCAACCATTTACACATCCACAGGTGATGCTTAGCCATTTTTTCCATGGATCAAAACCAACATGCTAGCGGCTTAAAACCACAGAACCTTGTCCAATTACCCAAAATGTTCCTTCAATATCCGTTTTATCTTCGTCTGTCAGGAATTGGAAAATTATCCAACTATTTACCAACATTAGGATATTTAGAATGTTATTAATGTAAGCATTCCACTTATCTCTAATCTAGTTTTAAATATTAAACCTTGATATTTTTATATATTCAAACTTTCCCACTAATGCCCTTTGTGACAACACCATAGCCATATCAAATGTTACATATTTTCTCAAAACACAAACTGCTCTACCCCTCCTAACCCTTTCAAATTTCAGCGTCCGATTGAACTTTTGACCCATTTGCTCAAAGCCTTTTTTTTGTTTCTCGGTCTTAGGATGATGTAAACCAGGGTTTTTCAATAAACTTGAGAGAAGCTCTAAGTTTTTCCTACCATGTTCCTTCTTTCCCAGAATTTCATAAGAATCTTCAAAACTTGAAATCCTTCGATTTACCCTTTGCTCATGTGAAAGAACCAAAGGGTTTCCATAATTTCTCAAAACACGACACTTATTTCCATATTCTCCCTCGGGACCACCAGAAGAAACTAACTCATAATCTCGCAAGTTAGTATCAAAATTAACTTTTTCTCTTGGATTTTTTTTACGCGCATATTTATGAGCACATCATGTGACTTGGGAGTTCCACCAATCCTCGCTGTCGAAAAATGGATAAAGGTACAAAAAAATAAAGATGCCAAATGTCCTCCAATAAAACAATGGGTAGGTACAACACCTCAAGTAAAGAAAAATATTAAAATGAACTAAAAAACCTAATAAACTAAAAACTTGTACAACTATCCCATTTGATACTAAACAGAACAATAAAAAAATTAAAAAGAGATTCCCACCTTTTTACCTGGTTGGTACTAGGTTTGTTAGAATGACAAATTTAGCTATAGGTCCATTGTATATCTTTCTCTCTCAGAATCTATTTAGGGTTTTCAGAACTAGCGTTTTCTCAATTCTCCCTCCCTCCATCCTTTCCATCCTCTATTGCCTTGTCTAGTAAGGTCTATCATCTTTAAAATGATTGTTGTTTTCACTCTCTTATGTGACATTCATGGGCATGCCAACCGAGTTGGAGTGCATATTCATAGACTTATATTTTTTCTAAAACATTCCTTGTAATATATTTTTAAGGTACTCTGGGATCTTCTTTAGAATGTAGCTTTGTACATATAACATTTTTACTCTTTTGAATTAAGATTGTAATTTTTAATAGCTTTGATATCGTTATAAATTGAAGAATTCTTAATAGTCAAGGAAAAATCTTAATATCCAAGGAATTATGAACTTGTGATAATGTTGACATTGTTGACGCTCGTAATTCTTTGGCATCGACGGTAGGGGTTGTCCTCGGTTAAAAGTTCCAAATGGACTTAAAACCGTTTGGTTTATAAAAAAACATTTGGATTTTGGTTCAAAAACTATTAATAGTTGGGTTTACCAGTTGCGTCCTAGTGTGTTGTTCATAATTTTTTATAAATAATGATGAAATGCAAAGTGTGCCCTATTCTAAATGCAAGATACTAAATTAAAGCTTGTTCTATTTTATCCTACCCAATCTAGGAGTTGTTCTAGCATTCAAGCAGTAAAACAACATGCGTTTCACACATTTCAAGTTTAATTAGTTGTTCCAAAAATTAAATTAAATAAATAACAAGGTGAGGCACAGATTCAAAGTTTTATCTCCTCTATTTTACCTTGGTTTTACAGCTCATAAGAAATCAAAATATGCATAATAATAAAGATGCAAATCAAGAAAGATACACAACATACAATAGTCACAACAACCTTATAGAAACTTCATGTTTGTTAACAATAAAAACAACACAAAATTATATTCCATTGCAATTTATCAACATGAGTAAATTTGTTCAAAGTTCATCAAATCCTTCCTTTCCATCTCCAATAAGTTCATATTTCATCTATATTTTGATTATCTAATTGAATTTATGTTATTTATCCATGTGAATCCAAATAACAATGCATTCAATTTTGCAAGATATTGATTTGGTATTGAGTTAAAATGCACAAGATATACCACCAATTGAAAAACACCACAAGCTCTTATTAGGAGAAACATACCACAAGTAGTTTGTAGATGAAAATGGAAACCCTCTTTACCCCACCAATTGTAACATCCCATATACCAACCACACTATTGGTTCATCGACAATCAATTATCGTGAGTTGGATCTCTTTTATGACACTACACTAGTATGTGGCAATTCAAAATTTCAAGGATTGAAGGGAAACACTTGGAATGTCACACTCACCCATTATATTAATGATAAACTACCCAATGTTGATTTTCTAATACCTCCTACAGCATTAAAAATTCCAATAAGCTGTGATATAAAGAATACACATGGGAATACTTCCTTATGCTCATTTTTTTAGAAATTGGAATCCAAAACAATTATGTTTCTTCCTATATTGACCGAATCCTCTATTTTTGTTGATTCAATCGAGAGTTCTAGTGGTATGAAGTATGGTATCAATACCACCCAAGCAAATCAAGGGGTACATAGCAAATGATTTGTTCTATCATGTCGATGAGTAAGTCACTTATCTTTTGTCAAATTTCTAAAGAGTAACTATTTACATTGAAATTAATAATGTATATTTGATCTCATATGTACTATATGTCAGTTTGATTTCATAAATACAGCAACGAACCCATAAATTGATGCCATCAATAAATTCATTCATTACAACATGGAGGAAACACAACCATGGGTCACATTGTATAAAGAGAAGAGGACGAAATGTTAGAAAAATAAGGTCATAAAGCAATAAAAATAAACAATATGTAAATATTAAAACATATAAAACATTACAATAGAGACACCAATATAATGTGGTTCACCCATGATGGTCTACGTCCACACAAAAGTTACCAGTCCTTTTATAATTATATCGTCCAACAATATAAAGGGATACAACCTGCAACACAAATAAAGCACTTCCTCTTCACTCTCTCACAGTCTCTCTCACACAATCATAGAGATTGTTTTATAAAAACATAATACAAAACACAACTGTATTACAATGCATTCCTTTTATAAAGGGAATACCATGGAAAAATACCATGGGATTCCGAAAACCATGGGCCCATAAATCACCCATTATTGACCAAGGCATGAATCTTAAATTACAACATTTTACAAAGCATTTTTCCTAAATTTTCTCTATGGTGTCGCTTCCCTTGAAACCTCGCCAAGGGGGGTCCCAAATAGTCGCCCCCCACATCGACCCCCTGACGACAATACTGAAGGGGAATCCCCGCCACACCCCCTCGTTAGGTGTTGGGATCCAAAAACTGTCGAAATAACATCTCTAAATCAGACAAATCAGGCTCCACAACCAACATGAAATGGGACAGTCATAGGAAATAATCTAAATAGTTAAACAATAGAAGCATGCCTTATCCTAATCATTTAAAATAATATATGCCAGTGATGTGTCCCAACAGTTGAGTTGTTAACCAAGTCAAAGAGAAATACAGTGCATCTGGTTGTTACCTGCATGTTAAAGATGATGCACTAAACATAGGGATCATGTGTAACAACTCGGTAATAATATCTTTGTGTATATTTTTAAATTTATGATGCATCTTTAAGTTGTTTAAATATTGTAACTTCAAAGAATAATCTAAATGTATTTTACTGATGTAACCTATGGGAGATGTTTTATTCCTCCATTGGGATGTTACTATTGTATTTGGTCATCATAAAGTCATGAGGTAAAACCTTTGTTGTAATTCGGGTCAATAGAACCCTTCTAAATATAATATAATATTGTTTTGTGACTTCCTAGACGAATTCAACCCAGTGGGTTTGTTGGGGTTGACTTGTTAGGGAAAAAGTCAAGTGTAAGAAAGATTATAAATAGAGGAGGTGTGTTCCTCATTTAAACACACACGCTCACTTGTGTATAGCGCATAGGGGAGAGAGAGATATATATATACAAGGAGGAAGAGAACCTATTTGGGGTTTTATATTTTTAATTTTGATACATCTATATAGAGGAAGTTTCACTGGTTTTTCTTTTCCTTAGGGGTTTCCGAGGATAAATCGGTGTCTATCATGTGATTGTGTTTCTTTTAGTGATCCTGCATATGATATTGTTGTGAAATTGAATTGAATACTAATGATATATATCTAATTATATGGAATATTAACATGGTATCAAACATTTTAATGTCTCGATTCAAAAATTCCCAATAAAGGTAGAATTTTGGAAAAATTGTCTTCACTAGTTTTGACCAAGGGGGTTTCAAATGGCTCGAGAGGGTCTCGAATTTGGTAGGGACTGATGTGGGGAGTAATAGTAATATTAAATTTACTCTATGATATTTTTATGACGGTTCATAGACATCTACAACTTGAATTGGGCATGATGGAAAAAATGGCAAAATTACTAGCAATTTATGATGCAATTCCCCCTAGGGTATGGGCGGAAATGGAACTCCAACTCCTACTTGAACCTCCAAAATTTCAGAAAAGAGTATATGGAAACTAATTAGACTTAAATTATTGTCATTTGGTTTGTTTAATAGTTCTGAAACTGAGTTTTAAATATTCATATATGAATGCACAATTTCCGTGATATTTGCTTAAGGGAAATGACACATAAAAGCTCACCTTTGGCTCATAAATGGTGCATTTAATGGTTTATAAAAGAGAAATAAAATATATACCATTGAAACCATTTCAATATCTCACTAATAGCACATAAAATTTATTCAATTTGCAATATACATCAGATACACAATCTCCATTGAAAGGGAAAATCATCACATGGAAACTAGTCACAATAAAGCTTGGAAATGTGGACATTTGCACATGTATTTCTTTTTGTTTCGACTTACAGAGTATATTATAGACATATTACATATAAATTAATCATTCACCCATGTTTGGGCATCAATTTAACTCAATGGGGCGCAACCACCATTCAAACAAGTGTGCCTTCATGGAAAACTTGGAAATCTAGAAGTAGAAATTGAGAGAATGGGAGGAAAGATGGATCACGAACATCAGAAGCCTCCTATATGAAATAAAACACTATATTAAGCTTCAAATGAGAGGTATGAATGGCCTCTCCCATGGAAAACTTTTATGATAATATCACTCTCTCGAAATTGGCTCACTAACAGGGTAAGTGTGCACTCATCATGCAAAGGACAAGCAATTGCTCTCCAAATTCCAAAGGAAAATTCCCAAATGATCAAAATACATTTACATTCCTCATGAAATATTTTTGTAACCCTCCTGATTCTCTCCAAGGACGAATTCATTCCCATAGGATTCCTCCACCTCATCCTTGATGTTTAGGTTACCATGCCACTTGGCCTTCTCCTCAACCCTTCATCTTCCACCAAATTCGAATGGTTTCCTCTAACTCCAAAATTCGATCTCTTGGTGGATATTTTTATCCCTTTCATGTCATATTTTTCATATTTCATCAATAATGTCCGCAATCAGGTCTGACTTGTCATAGAATCTTCCATCATTGTTGTCATAAAGCGTAGGGAATCTAGCTCCACATGGCACCTAGTTTCTTCCTAGACTCTTCCTCTACTGTGGGTAGTTACTCCTACTCACCCATTCGAATCCTTGGGATTGTGATATTTAATTTGATTCCTCTTCACTATCCAAGAACATTCCATCAGTCATAATTTCGAATTTGTGGTTAAGTCATGATATGTGTAAGGAAGCATCTAGCCACCCAAGGCCCCCATGGACCTCCAAATGTCCTTATGAAGCAATGCCACTTTATTTTCCCCATATTTATTATTTGTATGACCCAATTTAGTGTGCAAATGATAAAATAAGGTTCTCTTTCATCCCATAGCTCCCTTATTGAAATATTTAATTCCTCCTCCCCAACCTAGGGAACTAGTAGGTGGGTGAAACATTGCCAACTAGTAGACCTATTGGAATGGGGACATGACAGTCCTCCCCACCCAAATTGATTTTCCTCAATCAATTCCAAGTTTGTATGCTTCAAAATTTGTTCATATTCCCAAGTATCTTCTTCACTAGGAAAATCCTTCCATTGTACCAAATATTCTTTTATTGTTATGCTTCGTAGTCTTCTCTCCCTTGTTCTCACGATTTTTTCTGGAATGAGAAAAAATCGTCCTTCATCATACAAAGGTGGTAAAGTATATGAAACTGAAATTTTCTGCCCTATAACCTTATTTAGACAAGAAAAATGAAATACATTATGAATTTTTCTTCACATGGGAAGCTCCAATTGATAGGCCACTTCCCCAACTTTTTGAATCACTTTGTAGGGACCATAAAACCTTGGCTTGAGATTTTTTGACCCTTTACCCTTTATGGTGGTTTTTTGTAGGGCTGCAACCTAAAATAAACCAAGTCATTTACTTGGAATTGTCTCTCCACTCTATCTTGGTATGCATATTGTTTCTGTTTATTTTGAGCAACCTGCAAGTTATCTCTCAAAACTTTCAAGATCTCTTGACTTTATTCAAGACAATCCTTGGCCTTTGGAGCTCTACTATCATAAAAAATGTGGTCAATAAAAGTGGATGCATTATAACCATAAAGTTATTTAAAATTATATTCCATGTCAATGGACATATGGAAAGTAGTATTGTAACAAAACTCACGCAAATGCAACCATTTTATCCATGTTTTTTGCTGCCCACTAACATAGTTCCTTAAGTAGTCTTCCAACCATTGATTCACCCTCTCCATTTTGCCATCAGTTTTGGGATGATAGCTTGTGCTAAGTGTCAAAATTTTCCCCACCATTTTGAAGAGTTCTTTCCAAAATGCACTAAAAATCTGCTATCTCTATCACTAACAATGCTCTTAGGAAGCCCATGCAATCTGAAAAATTCTTTAAAAAATAGTTCAGCCACTTGTGCAGTAGTGAAAGTGGTAATAACAGCAAAGGAATGAGAAAATTTAGTGATTATATCCACCACCACAAATATGCAATCCTTACCAAATACTTTGGGCAAACTGGTGATGAAGTCCATAGAAATGCTCTCCCATTTTTGTACTGGAATAGACAAGGGATGTAAGAGACCAACTGGATGAGTGTGCTCCACTTGATTTTGTTGACATGTGGGGAATTAATTAACATACTTTATAACATCATCCTTCATCCCTTTCCATGATAATATCTCCCTCAACATTCAATATGTTTTGAAGAAACCAAGGTGACCTGCTAGAGGAGAGTCATGAGATTTCTTTAAAAATTCCTCTTTAAATATCGAATTAGGGACCAAATAGATTCTATATTTGTAGTATATGATTCATTTCAACACCTTATACCTATAATATCGGTTAGTCCCATAAAAAAATTCACAGGAAAATTTATCCTTGGCATACTCTACCTCTAATGTGGCTTTCCAATTTTTTGCTACATCCATTAGAGAAATAGAAGGTATTCTATATAAGGCATCAGCTACCACATCATTTTTTCCCTTCGCATATTCAATATAAAATTAAAATGCTTGAATATTACTCACCCACTTTTTCTACCTTTCATTTAGATCCTTTTGAGTGAGGAAATACCTCGAGCTATTATGGTCAGTTTTGACCACAAATTTGTTTCCCACCAAGTATTGTATGAACTTGACCAAAGCATGCATGATAGCTAGCATTTATTTATCATAAATGGATTAAATCTTCTCATGTGGTTGTATCTTACTACTCTCAAAATCTATTGGTTGTTTTCCTTGTTTTAGGACTGCTCCAATTTCTTCCTCTGAGGCATCACATTCCAAGACAAATGGTTTAGAAAACTTAGGCAAACCTAGAATAGGACAACTACTCATTGGCTCCTTCATTCTTTGGAAATATTTTTCAGCCCCTTCATTCCATTGGAAAGCATATTTCTTTGTCAAATCAGTGAGAGGTGAAGTGAGTTGGGAGAACCCCTTCACAAACTTTCTATAGTATGTCCAAATTCCAATGAATCCTCTTAATTCAATGAGACTTTTGGGATGAGGCCACTCTAAAATGGCACTTATTTTACCCATACCCACCTTCACACCATATTGACCAATGATGTGTCTAATATATAAGAGCTATTTCAAACCAAAATCGCATTTTGATAGCTTAGCAAACAAAGATAGATCATGCTAAATTTTTAATACCTATTCTATATTATGCAAATGTTCTTCCCAAGTTTACTGTAAATAAGAAAGTCATCAAGGAAAACTAGTAAAAACTTATGAAGTTTCTTGTGGAATATATTTTTCATGCATGATTGGAATGTGGCAGGTGCATTTGTCAAGACAAAGGGCATGGAAACAAACTCAAAGTGACCATAGTGGCATCTGAGAGCAGTCTTTGGTATGTCTTCTTATCTCATTCGAATTAGGTGATAACAAGATCTAAGGTCAATATTTTAGAAGAACGTGGCCCCATGGATCTCATCCATGAGCTCATCAATCATTGGAATGGGGTATATATTCTTTATTGTCTTCTTTTTTAATGCTCTGAAATAAATGCACATTCTCAAGGTTCCATCTTTCTTCTTAACCATCACAACAGAAGAAGCAAATGGGCTAGAACTAGGCCTTATGAGACCCAAATCTAATTGTTATTTAATGGCCTCCTTAATTTCATCTCTAATCCTTTTTGGATGTCTATAAGTCTACATTTTTATAGGTTTTGTTCCTATATCTAACTCAATTCTATGCTCCACCCCACTATCTAGCAGTCTCCCTGGGGGACAGCCTCCAAAAACCTTATCATATTTACTCAATAGTTTCTTGATATCCTTAGGATACTTGGAAATATTCAAGTGAGGTTTATGAGATGTAATTAAACATTCAGAAACCCATTATATGTCTCTATGCCTCAAAATAAACCTCATGTTGTGAGAATACACCACTTTATTTGGGTAAGTGTGCATTCCTCTCAACAAGATGGGTTTCCCTTCCGAAATTTTTAACCTTAATTCAGGGACTTGATAATTCATTGTATGCTCCCCCAAAGAATACATCCATTGTACTCCCAAAACCACATTAGTATCATCCACATTCACTATATTAAAATTCTCAGTGATAGTATGGTTTCCTAGAGTAATTTGAAGCTTTGGAATCCATTTAGTGCAGTCCATAGAATTGTTACCTGGAATGATGACTGTGAAACCATCAAAAGTTTCAGCTTGAAAATTTCTCCTCTCCATCAGAGTAGAATCTATGAATTTGTGAGTGACTCCACCATCCACTAGAGCTGTGACCTTTTGGCCTTGTATGTTTCCCTTGAGCCTAAAGGTGTGGAATCTAGGTACACCCGAAAGTGCTGCAATTTTTCCTGTATCGGGAGTGGGTTGTTCTTATTTTGTTTTTTGATACCATTCTTATTTGGATGCAAGTTTTGCCTCTTCCTCATCCTCCTCCTCCTATTCATCATCTTCAGAAAAAACTTCAATATAGTGTGCCTTCCCCTTGGCACATCTATGTCTTGGGACACAAGGTTGTTGGCATGTAAAACATAGATTATTTCTTCTAAGCTCTTCTTTTCTTGGTCCTCATTTATTTTATTTGGTATAGGAGTCATTTTTCCATGGGTTATTAGCTTCCTTGAACTTGGAAGGGAAATTTGGATTAGGAGGATATTTGGTTCTTGGAAACACATTCTGCAAATCCCTTGTCAAATTCATTGCATCCTTCAATGTGGCTAGATTGTGGGATTTCAATAGACCTCTCAAACCAACCTATCCATACATCAGAAACCATTACTGAAAGAGTTTCAAATTCTAACATATATGCTTCAGGAGTTCCTACTTGTTTCAATTGTGCTAGTTCTTTGAAAGGAAGATCAGGGTCTTTCCTCTCAAATATTTCCATCAATGCATTGGAGAAACCCTCATAAGAAAAAATATGATCATGTACCAAGGTTCTAAGACCATGGAACCACCAATCACTAGCTTCCCCTTCAATATGCAGAATGGTCATCTTCAATGCATCTACTTCAACCATAGGATTTAACTAAAAATATAAACTTATTTTTTGCAACCAAGCACTAGCAAACATTTATGAGGAACTATCGAAGGAAGGAATGGTTACTTTTCCAATGGTGTACTTTAATTCCTGATTAATAGGATAAGTCCTATTCCCATTTCTTCATTTCTTGAATTGAATAGAAGCTCTAATGTATTGATCAAAAGGGAGGACTTTCCTACACTCATCACCTAATTGATGTCACTCATTTGTTGCCTCTTTAACATCATAGGTGGTGTAAGGAACTTCTTTGGACTCTAAGAAATTAGGTACTGCAAGTCCATTCTTATTTCTGAACTCATGTGGTCCATTATGAGGTCCAGTCTTTAAAAAAATGGCTTCCACATGGGTCTTCCTCTCTTCATGGGGTGAACTACTACCACTCTCGAATGTGGACTTGCCCATAAGTTGGCTAGCAAACAATTCTAACCCTTGCATAAAAAAAATTTACATTCCTTACATAGATTCCTTAATTAATGTTTTAAGTTCTTCATGTTTTTCTTTGTCATCCATATTTCCTAGTTCTAGTTTTGCCTTAATCTTCTTGTAAAAAGAACTGACTTCTCCACTTTCTTCCCTTTCACTGTTAAGGTTTCCACTCTCAATTTCTAATGGAGGAAGGTAAGAGTTAGGAAACCTGAATATATATCTCTATCAGGTTCCAATATCAGGCTCTGATACCATTTGTATTGTCCCAATTCAAAAATTCCCAATAAAAGCAGAATTTTGGAAAATTTGTCTTGACTAGTTTTGACCAAGGGGGATTCGAATGACTCCATAGGGTCTTGAATTTGGTAGGGAATTATGTGGGGATTATTAGGAATATTAAAGTGAATCTTTTATATTTTTATGATAGTTCATAGACATCTACAACTCTAATTGGTCATGATGGGAAAATGGAAAAATTAATAGCAATTTATGATGCAATTCCCCCTAGGGTATGGGCAGAAATGGCACTCCAACTCCTACTCAACCATTAAAAATTTTAGAACAGATTATGGGGGATGTAATTAGACTTAATTTTACTTTCATTTGGTTTTTTTAATAGTTCTTCAACTGATTTTTAAATCTTCATATACGAATGCAGAATTTCCGTGATATTTGCTTAAGGGAAATGACACATAAAAGCTCAACTTCGGCTCATAAATGGTGCATATAATGGTTCAGAACATAGAAATATGAATATATACCATTGATATAATTTAAATATTTCACTAACATCACATAACATTGATCCAATTCGCAATATACATCAAATACACAATCTCCATTGAAAGGGAAAATCATCACATGGAAACTAGTCACAATAAAGCTTGGAAATGTGGACATTTGCACATGTATTTCTTCTGATTTAAACTTAGAGGTGATATGAGAGACATATTACAGAGCCATGAATCATTCACCCATGCTTGGGCATCAATTGACCTCAATGGGGCTCAACCACCATTCACACAAGTGCACCTTCATGGAAAAACTTGGAAATCTAGAAGTAGAAATTGAGAGAATGGGAGGAAAGATTGATCACAAATAGATGAAGCCTCCTAGATGAAATAAAACACTCTCTGAAGCTCCAAATGTGAGGTTTTAATGGCCCCTCCCATGTCCAAATTTTATTATAATCTCACTCTCTCGAAATTGGTTCACTAGCATGGTAAGTGTGTACTCATCGTGCAAAGGACAAGCAATTGCTCTCCAAATGCCAAAGGAAAATTCAAAAATGATCAAAATCCATTTACATTCCTTGTGACATATTTTTATAACCCTCCTAATGCCATCCAAGTTATAATTCATTCCCATAGTCTTCCTTCACCTCATCTTTGATGTTTAGTAACCTCCATGCCACTTGGCCTTGTCCTCAACCCTTCATCTTCCACCAAATTAGAATGGTTGACTCTAACTCCAAAATTAGACCTCTTGGTGGCTATTTTTAGCCGTGTCGTGCCATATTTTTCATAATTCAGAATTCAGGTCTGCAATCAGGTCTGACTTGTCATAGAATCTTCCATCATTGTTTTCATAAAGCACAGGGAATCTAGCTCCACGTGGCACCTAGTTTCTTCCTAGATTCTTCCTCTTCTATGGGGAGTTACTCCTACTCACTCATTCAAATCCTTGGGCTCATGATATGTCATTTGATTTCTCTGCACCGTCCAAGAACATTCCATTACTTATAATTTCGAATTTGGGGTTAAGTCATGACATGTGTAAGGAAGCATCTTGTCACCTCCCCTCCCCTCATCTCATCGATGGAGAGGACGCGTCTAAACTGCTGCTACTGTCAAAATGGGTAATATAGCCCCATGAACATAACAGAAAATGCATTGAAGTAAAATACATGTACAAATGCATCATACATGAAATATACAGCAGAAGTGAAACTCATTCAACATGTTAATGATAATTTAAAACAAATATAGTTACAAAACTTAAATACACAAAAAATACTTATCTTGAGAACAAGATTCCCTGCAATTAGCTATATCGCTGCAACGTTCCACCCAACCATAGGCCAGTGTGCTCATCGATCTCTCAGAACCACTGCCATGCCCAAGATGGGCATGATTTCCACAAGGAACTAGGGAACAACATACTTACACATAGAAAGACGATACACACACTGTCAAGCCAACACACAGTTAGGTTTCAAGGGATACTAAGGAAACAATCCAATAACATATGGGTTCCTTGGACTTACTCAGCCAAGCCAACACAAGGATGCACTTCACAGCCAAATACAAGTTATGGGCTTGTAGAAAAACGTTTGGAAACCACAAACATAAATGGAAGCTGGGGAAAACACCCTGGGTGAGAAATACAATTTCAGGAAATTTCCCTGGGTTTCACAGGGGAAAAACAACCTCCCCAAACACCCAAAAAATTGATTTATCTTCCCAGCCACTGAGCATAACCAAAAAAAAGGTTCCCAGCTTGGAGAACAATGAGGAAAAAGGACCTCTTAAAACCCCCAAGTCGTGAATCCCTACTGCACATTCACTCAACAATACTAAGATGGGTTTTCTCAGCCATGTAAATGAGAAAACCACAAAAAAATTGTGAAGGAGAAATCCCAGCCACTGATCATTACAAAAATGACTTCCCAACCATGGAGAAAATGAAGAAAACTATCGAAAACATGAAGGGAAATGCACAGGAGCTCCAGCTGTGTGAGAGAGAAAAATGTATAGGTGAATAATGGCTTGGGCATGCATTTCTGAGCATTTACTTTCCCCATAAGTCAAAAACACGATTTCCGAAAATGGGTGGCTTCCCCAATTCAAAATTGACTACCATACTCTTCCCACCCCAAGGCATTAACTACCCCAACCAATTTCTGGAAGAAACAAATGATTGGGCACAAAAGAAAATATGGGTAGTTGACAACTTTGTGGGTTCTCCCATTGACATTTGGCTTTAACCTATTGGCTCAAGGGTTTGAATATTTTCCCTCCCTATTCCTTGTGAAATCATGCCCCCGTCTCTTTTAATGTTGCATTGAGATAGCTAGTTGTGGGTATTTTTTTTAATTGCATATTTACATGATGTCCAAAATTCTATTGTGTTTGGATATCACGTGAACCATTGGCATCGATCTTAATTTCCGAAACATAAAACGCTAAATCCATGGCAGGGCCTTTGCCTTGAGCTCCACACCATGATTTAATAACACTATTTACATCATATATAATTTTAATGAAAATGGGGTCAAAATCAAGATATTACATTCCCCTCCCCCTTGGGGTCAAAACCGGGGTGTTACACATCTAGCCACCCAAGGCCCCCATGGACCTCCAAATTTCCTTATGAAGAAATGCCACTTTATTTTCTCCATATTTATTATTTTTATGACCCAATTTAATGTGTAAATGATAAACTAAGGTTCTCTTGTGCCCCATAGCTCCCTTATTGAAATATTTAATGTCTCCTCTTCAACCTAGGGAACTAGTAGGTGGGTGAAACATTGTCAACTAGTAGACCTATTGGAATGGGGACATGACAGAGCTAACATGAATAGAACAACTTTCACAAGCCGAAACTCTCTATCCTCTCCCTTTGACAAGAAATTAGGTTTTATGTCAAAGTTGGAATTTTGAAGATATGATTGCATATAAAGTTGTGCCTCCCTAGAGCGCATCTATTGAGCCCTAGATCGAAATTCTTGAGTGGGTAGATCCCCGTGAAAGTAAAAACCTAGTTTTGATTTGGACCAGCAAACTTCAGAAAACCAAAGAACCAAAAAACTGTAGAAACTTCCATAACTGTTCCAGTTGTTGATGATTGTTGAAAACTTTCAATGACGTATATATGTATCACCTTGATGTTTTCGTGGATGTTCTCTCTCTCCTTGCCCCTACATTTGATGATGTTGGTGTCAATAGAATACTCTTGTCGTTAAGGGGGAGTATTGAAATATTGTAACTTCAAAGAATATTCTAAATGTATTTTACTGATGTACCCTATGGGAGATGTTTTATTCCTCCGTCGAGATGTTACTACTATATTTGGTCATCATAAATTCATGAGGTAAAACCTCCATTGTAAGTCGGGTCAATAGAACCCTCCTGAATATAATATAATATTGTTTTATAACTTCCTAGGTGAATTCAACCCAGTAATTTTGTTGGGGTTGACTTGTTAGGGAAAAATTCAAGTGTAAGAAAGAGTATAAATAGAGTGTAAGAAAGAGTATAAATAGAGGAGGTGTGTTCCTCATTTGAATACACACACTCACTAGTGTATAGCGTATAGGGGAGAGAGAGAGAGAGATTTGCAAGGAGGAAGAGCACATGTTTGGGATTTTATATTTGTACTTTTGATACTTCTATATAGAGGAAGTTTTGTTGGGTTTTCTTCCCCTTGAGGGTTTCCCAGGATAAATTTGTGTCTATCTTATGATTTTGTTTCTTTCAGTGCTCCTGCATATGCTATTGTTGTGAAATTGAATTGAATACTAATGATATCTAGCTATGCATATGGAATCTTAACATAAATTATAACATCAATATTTTTTATTAATGGCCAAATTAATAAACATATGACACCGTCATTTGTTCACATTTTTACAAGTGAATTTGTTCCCATCTATGAGGGAATATGGGAATCATTTTCGTAGTGAGTATTTCGATGATGGACATGTCACACATGAGTGGAAGGCAAGTTTGACCAACCTAGTCATGCTAGCCACCATGATCAAAACATAACAGGAGGGTAGTTAGGTTACTTCGAAAACATGTGAGAGATCATTTAAGTGGGTTGCACATATTTTCAAGGTGTTATTTATAGGTGCAAGTGGGAATATGGGAATCAGTTTTGCAGTAATGATGTCAATGTTGGACGTGCCACACAAGACTATGAAGTGGAAGTCAAGTTCAACCAATCTAGTCGTGCTAACCACCACGATCTGAACATAATAGGAGGGAATATAGGTTACGTCAAAAACACACAAGAGATCGTTAAAGTGGACTTCGCATATTTCCAATGTGTTATTTATAGGTGCAAATTGTGGGTCCAAAGTAATGTAAAGGAAGACGTAAAAGTGGGATAATATGTATCAACTCTAGAAATATGCATAATGAAACCAGTGAGCCGTATGTTTTCCCAAAACACTGCAAGCAAGTGCTTTTTTCCCAAATGAGTTGGATAGAGATTCATGGTTCATATTAAGACACAACCATAGATCAAAAACTATTTTTAAGACAATAGTGTTATAATTATGAGCAAGGAAGATAATTAGGGTGATGGGAATGAAGAGTGATATGCACATGTTTTATTTCACCATTTATAATGTTGATGTATCATTATATTATTGTTATCTATAATTCACAAATTATATTGTGTTTTTATTTATTTTACGATAGTAGAAATGAAAAATTAATTACAACCCATTTCTAAATAATTTTAGTTGGTTAACGATGAATTTGACGTGTAATGCTTTTATTTATCCAATCATTTCTAATTTTATAGAAAAATTGATTGAAAAAAAAATAGTTGAAGGTTTTTTTTCCACCAAAGAATAGAATGTATTCCTAAAGAAAAAAAAGAAGAATGATTTGGATAAATTGCTCCAAATATATCTCATTAATTGGTTGGTTGAGTCAAAACAAGGAATGGATAAAAAGTACTATTATTTGCATGTATTCCATTATTTGTCCTAGTATTCCATGAATAACTTATAAGATATCATATATCACCATTATTAAAACTTTAAATATAAATAAATGAGTATTTGAAACGTTTAAAAAAATCGACACTAATTATATTGAAAAAAAATTATAATTTAAAGAGTATTATCTAATAGGTAATGATATTAAAAATATTGTCTAATATGTTAGAAATGCATATGATATCAATGAGTAGTGAGAAATGGGAAATTAATATGAAAAATGATGTAGAGTATATGTGGGAGGTTATGACCTTAGGGTATATGAAATTAAATGTATATGATATGATTTTAAGAGGGACAAACTTGAAAAGTTGAGAGAAGAATAGAGAGAAAGAATAATAGTAATACACATGAAATACTATGCATGGATAAACTAATTCACCTCCATAGATCTTCTAGAGAGATGTGGATTCATACAATAGTCACCTAAGTTAATTGCTACTTACTAACAGTCACTGAAGTGACCTGCCAACTAGTCCTAGTTAATGGGTCCTATAATCAACCATTGATTATATAAACACACAAGTGGAGTGAGAGAATATCATGCATGCACAACTGTAGCACCTCCCTGGCCTCATGGAGGAGGAAAGGAACCTTCCCAATGTTAATTCCAATGTTGCATGCATGTACTTAGTGATGATGTTGAAGTTGGCATGCAATATTGGACTCCAATTGGTATAACTGAGTAATGAATAAAGAGGATGTGGTACCTTTTTTCCAGGGGAAAATATACTCATCTAAGAGTCTAGAATATATCATACTAAGGGCCCCTCAACATAGACTAAATAAACATAGGAAAATAAATATTAGGCAAGTGTGTAATAATTCCAATACACCCATGAAGCACTATGGGGAGTACACAATGAATGGGTCCTGGGAAAAAATCCATGTTATATACCCATTTTACAATGCATCTAAGTAACATATGGCTTCTAAAAAAGAGGAAAGAGGGAAATAAGAAAATGGTTAGGAAACAATGTCCTTGTCCCCAAGGAGGTCTCGTAGAAAGTGAAGTTTTTGCTCAATGCCATGTCTTCGTGAATATGTCTATAGTCTATTAAGAAGAAGAACAATGATGCAATTTGATGGTCCCATCATGTACTAGTCCTCTGATGTAATGCACATGGATCCCGATGTGTTTTGTTCTTTATCACTACTCTGGTTCTATGCAAAACTTCTGTGTGCTCTGATAGTCACATAATCAGATGGTGAAATAGGATACCAAGCTTTGTTAGGAAATCTTATAGCCAACAGCTTGAGTGGTGATGTTGACTACACCTATGTACTCAGCCTCTACTTATGACCAACAAATGGGTTCGTATCCAAAACTAAGAACATATACTGAAGTGGACTTGCGATATATGTTATCGCCAACTCGATGTGAATCAATGTAGCCAATGAAATCCAGTGTAAAACATGTTGCAGAATGAATCCCACAGCTTGTGGTACCTTTTACATATTTGAGGATGTGATTGAAAGTTTTCCAATGCATTTCATGTGACTCATTCATGTATCTTGAAACTTCTCCCACTGCATACAAGATATATAGAAAATAGTGAGTAAGATACAAGAGACTCCCCACTAACTGACAATACTAGGTGCAATCGGCCAATGGTGTATCTCCACCATCCTCAAGATTTACCCTTGATAATAACAGTGTTGTTTTTTCCTTGCATACATTCATGTGAAATATAACCAAGATATATCCTACATGCTTTCAGTAAGCCATCCTAATCCTTGAACCAACTTGGTTGATTTTAAGACAAAGAAAGAAGTGTAATTTACCCATGTCTATCATAGAAAACCTGCCATGCAAAGTTGTTTTGAATACAGTAATGGTGGTGGATGTACTACCTATGATTAGTATATCATCTTCATAGAGAACTATAATCAACAAAGAGTAATAAGTCCTCAGCATATAAACATTTGAATCATATTTACATCGAATAAAATTTTGAGACAATAAATAAGAATCCATTTTAGCATACCATGCTCTAGGTGTCTTCTTGAGACCATATAGTGACTTCTTGAGTCTACAAACTAGTGATGAATTATGTACATATGAATGTGGTTACTCCATGTAAATTTCTTCTTTGACATCACCGTGAAAAAATACATTCTTCACATCCATGTGGTGAGCTTACCACCTTCTTATTACTGCAATGAAAAGAGCTAATCAAATCAAATCTATGTTTTCCACATGAGCAAATGTTTCATTGTAATTGATCCCATAAACTTGTTGAAAGCATTTACCCAACAATATTGTTTAATACTTTCTCACAAGTCCATTTACTTATTTATTTGTCATGTATACCCCGTTGCATCTTACAAGATTGTGATTTGATGGAAGCAGAACCAAGTGCCATGTTTGGTTCTCTATGATGAAGTTTTACTCTTAATTCATGAATTCTTCCTAATAATCATTCCATTCAGCCTATTCATAATATTTAGGGTTTGATTCTAGAACCATGTTGCAATGCATGGGCATTATAAGTTTTCTAGTTGTGGGTGCATCATCAAGAGCTTCCTCAAATTGGGATCTCATCCTCCTCTCATTCGCAATATCACCTCATCCCTGTAGAGTTGACTCTGTCCATTTGGATATTGAACATGGATCTTCACATGCTTTCTCTTCAAATTCTAAATCAAAATTGGATATCAATTCTAATTTATAGTATGTATCATCTATGAGATCTATTACAATAGGAAGCATAAAAGGTTGTGCATGTTGTACTTGAGGTGCATGCAAAGGACTAATTTCATCAAACCATACATTCCTTTCAACAAACAAATTATCCCTTTACATCTTTGAGATAACCAACAAATATCCATTCTATGCTTTGAGGATCCAAATCCTTCTTTTTTATGAAGGTATGTGGACCCATGCGCGAGATCCAAAGATCTGAAAGTGTGTGACTTCCGACTTCATGTTTATCCAAGCTTCAAAATGTGTCTTTCCTTTCATACATTTGTGAGGATATTTGTTTTGAATGTAAATAGAATGGTTGATTGTTTCAGCTCAAAATTTATAGGGAAGGGACATTGCATGCAACATATAACATGTCATCTCTTTTAGAGACCGGTTCTTCCTCTCAGCTACTTTGTTCTACTTAAGAGTGTATGGAATTGTATGTTGTCATTGGCTTCTTGCTTCATTGCAAAGATTTTGTACATTCTTTTATACAAACTCCCCTCCATTATCTTTATAGAGGATATTGATAATCTTATTGGATTGCTTCTCTACATGTGCTTTGAAATATTTGATATGTTGAAACACTTCATATTTGATCCTGATAAATTACACCCATGTGTGCCTTGTGAAATCATCAATAAAAGACAAAATGGGATAGCATAAAGATCCACAATAATGAAAATGTTAATATGTAATCGTTACACTTATTGGTATCCCATGGTATTCTAATTGGGGCACTATGGCTAGTACATTATACAAAATGTTTGGTTTTCACATATAATTATTTCAAAACATACAACAGCTTGCATTCACATTGAACTATATTGATCGACATTCTTCGCGTGAACCGTTGTAAGTGAAAGAGCTACTTTCATGAATTCGGTTATTTGGCTGACTATTTTCATTATTGGTTTCATTATGTTCCCCCACTTGAGATTCCATCTACAAACATAAAAATAAAGTGTAACGAGTCTATCTACATTGGTGGGAATAATGCAAAAATAGATAATATACATGATTATGTAAATAAAAAAGCATACCATTAAAAGAACTGGGTAATAGACAATACACATTCTTTCAAATCTAAGTCTCATTCCATCTCACAACTCTTCTGTTGGCTTCACTCCATACTTTGTTTCCCGCATGTTTTTTACCCCATCACAAATCATAGATTTAATATAAATGTTTTTTTATTCCAATAATTATAAAATGAGATAAGTAAAACAACATAACTACTTACAAATTCCACAATTAATTTCAGATACACTAACATATACTCACAACCCATACTTAACCACACTTAACCCAAAGTCAAACAATTTTTCTAATGGCTCTTGTTTGTATGTAAGCAAATGTTTGAATATATCCAATGAAGGGTGTAAAATAAGTAAATATAAAGATCACAACCAATATGAAATATTAAGTTGTGAGGAAAACACAATTATTCACAATCATTACTATCAACCCTTTTCTTCATTGTCATCATGTCTTATGTGTTGATTGGGTTCAATTTTGTTTTCATTTCTGCAACCAAATTAATATTAATACTAAATTAATTAATTATATGGACATAAAAGAAAAAAGCAATGATATCACATACATTTGAAGCAAGTTGTTGTAGAAATGGCTCATCATTGGCTCCTTCGTCGATGCAATTATGCCCATTTCTTTGACAATCTCTTTGTACATTTTTTTTGGACATCCCTACTAGCATTTTTTGGATATCACATCATTCATCCTTTGGGATTTTCAAAATCCTCCTAAAAATTTAAAATCACAGTAAACTATTTATATATTAATACAAAAAGTAAATAAAGCGAAATTAAAATTAATAAATGAATGCTTTCTAGTACTTTGTATATATTCTAGAAAAAACATTTTAGGAATATTACCATTTCAATGATTTATTGTATGTTTTTTCCATTGTAAGTCTTACAGGTGTCACTGGATATTTCTCTGGAAAGGATTCTTGTAATTTAAATATAACCTGATTCTAGGATTCATTGGATTGTTTTTTGTTTTGTAAGTGGAAAGTATGTCTATACGTTCTTTCAACTATATCATTCACAGTTTTATAAGTGTTTTTTTACTAAAATGTGTTGGATAGGGATTAAAGGTTAGTATTAAGACACAACCCTAAATCAAAACATTTTTTTGATAACAACGATGTTATAATTCCAAGTGAGGAAGATAATCATGGTGATGACAATGAAGAGGGATATGTACATATTTCATTTCATCATTTATATTGTTGATGTATAATTATATTATTGTTATCTATAATTTGCAAATTATATTGTTTTTTATTCATTTTATGATGGTGGAAATGAAAAGTTAATTACAACCAATTTTTAAATAATTTCACCCCAAGGGGTTGGATCCATTAGTGAAAAGCGATGATTTTTTCACCAGTGGGCAAGGTTCAATTCCAATGAGGGTCGAACCTGGAGCCATGAGGTCACCTTGAGGTAGTGGTCGAATGTGTGGTTCTACCTAGATAGATTATATTGAATGATCTTGTGACTTGTGGACACATAAGTGGATCAAATCCCACCCCGTGTCCTCCTAAAATTTTAAAATCAAGTTTCGGTAGAGAAAACGGTCAAGACGGGTTTCATTCTGCAAGGCAACCCGAGATCAAAACCTGATGTTCCTAGGAGGTGACATCTAAATCCAACTATGCTAAGGGTTGGTGTGGCTCAAGCTAGGTGCAATCCCCAACTGATTTTGATGGCTTAGATGCCCCTAGGTTGTGGTTTCTTAGACCAAAGGGTGGCCCAACAAGTCAAAAGGCATCAACAAACCAAAAAAAAATTATTAAATAAATTTAGCTGGTTAAAAATCAATTTCATGTGTAATGTTTTTGTCTATCTAGTAATTTTTTACTATATAAAAAGATTGATTGAAAAATAATTTCATTTTAATTGAAAATGTTTTTTTCTTATCGTATATTTTATACCAAAACTACAAGGTAGCAATGTTCCTGTATCTTGAAAAACAATTTATAATAATACTTTAAAAATAAATTTACAATCATTCTAAAATTTTAAAAACTTTTATTAAACTAAAATTTTTAATTATTTTGATTAAAAAAATAAAATTAATTTAAACGTGTAAAATGGGGAGACAAGATTTTCATTATTTATTAATAATAAAAAACAAAAAGTTAATGAAATTACGAAGTAAACCATAAATTACAAGGAGATGCTATTTTTTTTCTATAAACATGAATATTAGTTATTTTATGGTTTTTTTAATTCCTTCTAAAAAATATTTTTTTTCCCATAAACATGAATATTAACTATTTTATGGGTTTTGAATATTAATTATTTTTATGGTTTTCTAATTCATTCTAGAAAATTTGACCAATTATATTATTATTATTATATTACTTTCTAGGACCCTAGATAATGGTTTTTTAATATCATTATGCAAGTTTGACGATTGAAAAAAAAATGTCAAAAGGTTTTTTTTTATAATATCATTATGCAAGTTTGACGATTGAAAAGAAAATTATTTAAACGTAAACTCGATGCCTTTATATATATATATATCATTATGCAAGTTTGACGATTGAAAAGAAAATTATTTAAACGTAAACTCGATGCTTTTTATATATATAGAAGTGTTCAAAAGCATTTTAAGGTGATAGAGAAGTGTTCAAGAGCATTTTAAGGTGAATTTCCATCTGTACATAGTATTTACGGTTTTAAGTTTGTAATTAATTTATTTAGTTATATATGTATTTTTTCAAAGAAAAAATTCATATTTTATATATATATACAAAATACATTGTGAAGATGATCCACTATCAATATTTGATAAGTGATTATTTATCCCATATGTTCAGCTCAAAAATCTAAAACAGCAAAAGTGATATTAAAATCATCTACCCATATGTATAACCCAAAAGCTATAATAGCAAAGTGCTGTTAAAACCGAGCATCATACCCATATGTTTAACATAAAAAAGCTATTACAGTAAGCGTGGTATTAAAAACCAGCAACATTATAAAAAGTAAAAACCACAACTGTTGTTCACAACATGATCTTCATCTTCTATTCAAACTATCCAGAAAGGTATAGTCTTCATACTTCGTTAGCATTTACTGGACAGTAAGCTTCAAGGACCTGTATAAACAATACCAACTGAAAGTCAATATATCCAAGATATATCAGCCAAATATGTAAAAACAGTTAAAAAACAAATGTTTCCATAAGTATGGGACTAAATATCATCATCAGAGACCCAATACTCCCCCATAAGCAAAGTGCTTAGAATACCTGAAAAGTATTATGTCTTCTAGTCCAATTATACTCACTAATAATCCAATGCCCAAACTGTTTTTTCCCACCATCATTAGCAAGTTTATCAGCCAAAGTATTCATTTCCCTATAAATATGTTGATAGTCAGCCTGCTCAAAAAAATCATTAAGTCTGATTACCTCACATAGTAGCTGTGTAAGATGAAGATTATGACTTCTAAATTTGCCCAAAATCCAATTAATAACAAGCAAGGAATCACCAAACACCTGTAATCTCGAAACCTGCTTATCCAAAGCCAGAGTTATGAGTAGTTTCAAAGCAAATAACTCTGTGAAATTATTTGACCCTTCCCCCAAACTAGCGGAAAAAGTAAAATAATGATCATCTTTGAGAAAAAGTACCCCCCCAGCTCCACATACCTGAGGGCTACCAGAAGCAAATCCATCAAAAAAACCCCATGGTTTTGTTTTATCAATAACTTCCTCAGTAATGACTCTAACCTTCAAAGTAGCGGTATACAATGGATAAGATGAAAGCAAACCCAAACTAAATGCTGAAACCTGCACAGGGGATGTGTCAAGGTTATCAAAACAACTACGGTTTCTAGATTTCCAAATAAACCAAAAAACTAAGATAGGCAAAGATCTTATTGGTTGTACCTTTGAATTGAAAACCCAATTCTTTAAACAGTTGAGAACTGTGTCCCCAACCCAAAGATTATGAATATTTACCTTAGCTTCAATCTCCTTCCAAACAGATTTGGTAAAAGGGCACTCAACCTCTAGATGTAAATTTGTTTCAAAATCACTCTTACATAAATGGCAACGACCAGGACCTTCCCAACCTCTTCTAATAAGAGTATCCCAAGTAAGGACTTTACCTGAGAAAAGAGCCCAACAAAAAAGCTTTGCTTTAAGAGGACTCTTCATATGCCAGAACATATTTCACCACCATTCAGTTTCCTTGACATGTTGTTCCTGAATTAATTGCATGTAACCACATTTGGGAGAGTAAAAACCAGATTTAGCCTGATTCCAGACAAGTACATCTTCCTCATCGTTTAATCTTATAAAATTGGCTTGAAGAATGGCTAAATAACCATTCCAGGCATTAATATCATGATTCTCAACAAGACCTAAATCATAAGAGCTTAACCAACCCTGTTCCATAAGGTTAGTGACAGGCAAATTCCCAACATCTTTTAAAAAATAATAACCTGCAGTATGCAGACTGTTTATCAACTAGGAAGGTAAGATATGGTGCCATTTACAACCTGCCCAAGGATCCAAACCAATTCTTAAATTAGCTCCATTCCCAATTTTCCAAAGAAGAAAATCACCAATAAGATGAAAAGACTAGAGCACAGATTTCCAACAAATGGATATACCTGATTTCTTCTTATCACTTACTCTAATCCAATCCAGCAAAGAGAGAGGTCTAATATATTTATGAATAACAATTTGTACCCATAAACCAGATCCATGCATGATGTTCCAAACACTTTTGGCTGCAAGTGCTTTGGAAAATAAAGCAGGTACTTTCAAACCCCATCCTCCCAAAGATTTTGGTCTTGCCAAAACCTTCCATGAAGTCCATGGCAAACTAGATGAGGATCCATCACCACCAGACCATAAAAATTTAAAACAAAGTTTTCTTATCTTCTCAATAACCCCGGTAGGAATCCAGAAGTGCATCTAGAAAACAGGCAAAGCTTCAAGAACGGACTTAATCAGAACAAACTTGCCTCCCCTAGATAACCATCTATGGCTCCAAAGCATTATGTGTTTTTCAGCCTTAGCAATAAGCCAATCCTAATCTTTCAGCAAATATCTGCAAGGTTTTAAATAAAAGCCAAGGTATTTCATACCACTGTTAATATCTAAAATAGAATATGATAAAATATTTTGTAATGAGATTAACTCATCATCATCAAGTTTAGAGTAATAAAATGATGATTTATCCTCATTTATCATCATTCCAGTAGCTCTTGTAAAGTCCATCAAAATCTCATATAAAATGGACAAAGACTGAGCTGATCCATCAGTAATCATTACAATGTCATCAACAAAAAGAACATGTGCCAATGAAATATTATTACCAAAAGAGATGCCCTTGAAAATACCAGAGGATTTTGCAAATAAAAGAGCCCTACTCAAACCTTCAACAACAACAAGAAATAGTAAAGGTGCAAGAGGGCACCCCTCTCTAAGTCCTCTACCAGATCTAAAGAAACTTGAAGCCACTCCCGTTAATCAAAATAGAAAATGAAACAGTAATTAAACTTCTCATAACCCATGTAATGAAAGGTACCCCGAAACCCATTTTGGTTAATATAACATGCAAATAAATCCAACTAACCCTAACATAGGCTTTAGATAGATCAATTTTCAGGACCACCGACTTTAAACCCTTATGGTGGATAGAATGTAATCCTTCCTGAACAACACCAACAACATCATGAATTTGTCTACCAGGAAAAATCCCAAACTGCTCATAAGAAATATATCTTCCCAATACTTTCTTAATCTTGGTAGATAAAATCTTACCAATGATCTTGTAGCTGAAATTACATAACGATATAGATCTGTAACCATCAAAAGTGCTTGGATTAGCAGATTTTGGAATCAGGACATTAAAGGTTGAGTTAAATACAACAAGGATTTTACCACTCTTCCTGGAATCCTCAATAACCCTTAACAGATCCAAACCCAACACCTCAAAAAGTGGCCTATACACCTCTACAGGGATCCCATCCGGTCCAAGGCTCTTATAATTTTTGCTCAGATTAGGTATAGAAATAATCTCCTCCAAAGTAACAGGTTTCATAAGATCAGAATTCTCCTCATCCGTAATGGAAGAAGGAAAATTAGCAGAAACTTTCAAAAGTTCAGAAAGGTTAAGATTAAAATCAGCTTTAAAAAGTGACTCAAAATGACTAATAGTAGCCCCAACAATATATTCAAAACCTTCCACCTCCTTTCCCCCATCATCTTTTATCTTCCATATTGAATTTGAATTTTTTCTTTGATTGGCATATTTATGGAAAAAATGTGTATTGTCATCACCACACATAATCCAAGTGGCCCTACTTTGTTGTCTAGCTTCATGTTCATATTCCAAAAGGATTTTCCTCTTATGGGCTTCCAATTCTATCAATGCTACCTTATCCTCTTCAGTATGGAAACCAAAACCATACTGATGAGAAAAAACAGACAACATTAGCTCAATTTCCACTAATTCTTTGAAATCCATCTCCTTTTTATTTACAGACCAAGCAACAGAAACCTCCTTAATTTTCTTAAGATTTGTAGCAAAATGAGAAGTAGGTGATTCATGAAAATTATCAAAATAAACCACCCAAGAATCTTTCAAAGATTTAACCAAATCCTCATTTTCAAGCCAATGAGGGTTGAATTTGAAAGGAATTTTCAGTTGTATCCCCCTATTCAAAATCTGAAGATAAACAGGATGGTGATCATATTCTCCACCACTTCCCACCCACTGTCTATAGAAGAAATCAAAATCAAGTAAATCAGTCGATAACAGAAACCTATCCAATCTTTTACAAATGTTATCTGCTGCAACTCTTCTATTATTCCAAGTGGGGAGCATGACTGAAGGAACAACATCCACCAGATCATAGTTTTCCAGGGATTTAGTAAAAAAATCAGAAAGAGGATCCAGTCTAGCTTTATTGCCCCATATCTCAGAAAATCCCAATGAGAAATTTAAATCCCCACCTAGGATTAATTTCTCACCTTTGTGGCAGATCAAATAAAAAAGATTTCTCCAAAAAACTTCTTTGTCATAGTAAGGGCCATAGATATTGACCACACAGATTTTCAAATTTAGTTCAATAGAGGACAATGATGGACAAAGTCCTGAATCCACTCCCCATGCATTCATAAGGTGGAAAAATATAGATCTCCGGCCTAATAGAAGGCCTCCATATTTGCCCCGTGCATCCAAGGATAAAAAATTCCATCCTTTCAACAAAGATTCCATTTCAACCACAAACAGCTGCCCCTTACCCATAAACTCTTGCAAAAATAAAACATCTACATGTTTATCTTCAACAAGTGTGCAAATTGCTAGTTTTTTTGGTTTACTAGCCAAACCACGACAATTCAGGGTCATACAAATCATTAAGTAACCAAATTCAGGTACAAATTTGCTCTAAGAGTCCCATATGAAGGAAACTGTTCATGCTCCTTCAAAGAAACACCATCAGTTCTCATACCCATAGCATCCCATCCCCCATCAATCCCTGAAGAAACTGGACCATTCCCATGCAGATAAGAACAATCCTGAGTCTCTGACATATGAATTGAGGATATATTACCTAGATTTTTTATAGGAAGTCCTTTTACAAGACCCACATCAAAAAAACCATCTGTAGCATCTGGATAGTGTACGCAATGGTTATGAGTTGAAAGGATTTCAACCCCCTCATCAAAGCAATCCAAACCCTCTTCCCTAGTAAAACGAGCAGTATCCCTCCCCTTACCAGAAACAGCAGAAGACCCCAGATGTTTAACCCTCCAGACAAGTTTAGGATTAATCCCCTTACGTAAAAAAAAATTTCCAAGGTTAAATGACATTGGGATGGTAAGTGACCATACCTATGACATCTATTGCATTTGAAAGGAATACCTATGTAATCCAGAGATTGATTGAAAATAGTATTCCCAATTTTAATATCAATATCAGAGGCTAAACCATTCCGTAAGTCCAAAGAAACCAAAACCCGACCTAGACAGCATACCCCAGAAACTAAATAGGAAAGATCAACTTCTATAAAAGATCCTAGGGTATTACCAATAAGTTTGAAAAAAGGCAAAGACCATAACTGAAAAGGTAAATTGGGTAATTTGACCCAAATAAGCATCGCATCATACCTCTAATGCCTTGGATCAAAAAGAGGAGTCCAACACTATAGCAATAACCCTGAGTAGTTCCACTTCCAAATTCCTAAAATTTTTTTATCCGCATCAGTGACATTGTTGAATTTAAATGCCAACCATCCTTTCAGAAGAAGAAAAATGTCAGGACATGTGACATTTTCCCATGTACTATGAACCCAAACTTTCACCCCTTCCGACGAGACTCTGCGACCTCTAAATCTGCCAACCAAAGTAAGTGCGTTTGTAAGTGCGTTTGTAAGCACTATTTCATTTGGTGCAATACCCTCTTCGACTACCAATAGAGGAATATCCACCTTACGAACAGTCTTTTTATTTCTCTTATGAACAATAGGAACACCAGAAATATCCAAATCAACCGCCGAAGATGGAGCAGAAGTGACAGAAACTCCATCCAAAGACTTGGACTTACCTTAACCTCGAAAGTATCTCCCGAAATAATAGCATTATCGAGAACCCCATCCTCCATAACCGAGGATATACTCACATCCCCTGAACCAGAAACCAAACCCAAAGGGTCATCCTTCCCCAAAAAAGCATTTGTCTTCGGATACAAATGAAATTCTTCAACAAAATCCTCCCTCCCATCAGAAATCGGCGCAATCATTTTAGTAGGCATAACAGAATTAAATATCTGGTGTGAATACCCCGTAACAGAAATAGCCTTCTGTGAAGAAAAACTACCAGAACAATCACTTTTAAATTCCTTCGCCCCCAAAACACAACACACAGAAACATCCATACCCCGAACCTCCATATCAGGGGTAGCACATGCAAACCCTAAACCAGACCCCAAGGCCCCAGGACAATCCTCCCCCAAATGTGCTATCACATTTGAAGGCTTAACAAGAATGTCTGCATCTATTTTCTCCCTCCCAACAGAAACCGACAAATTAAACTCAGAGGTAATAGCATTATTAAATACCTGGTGTGAAAACCCCGGAGCATCACCCACCGTCTGAGGAGAATAGCTGCTAGAAACGTCGCCCATAATTTCCTTCGACCCCAAAATATATCGTTCAGAATCATCCGCCAGATCCACACAAAGATGAGGCCCCTCTGCATCGCATACCTCAAGTGAAAATGCCAAAACCCCCACCAGAGAACACACAAAATTCAAAGAAGAATGACTTTGATCAAAAGGTTTATCCACCTGAGACCTCGTAAAAATCCCTCTCCCAATTAAAGGAGATCGAGCCATCTTCTGGTTCGAATTAACTGACACCGCCCCACAGAAAGAAATCGATAGCTTCCCATAACAGTTAGAGACCGATTCTTTCACTACCTTATCACAACTAAACGGTGCCTCCACAATCTGCGCCATTGTTAAACACGGATTCGGAGAAGGCACAGAGCTGATAACCGACGCATTCACCATTGCCCCCACCGCATCGCTCATAGAAAGACCGGAAGACAAAACTGAGCTAGGTTTTGATCTCAACCTCGGAGACCGTGTGATAATCCGTCTTCCCTTTGGTGGAGTACGAGCTTCGATTTTCAATGCTCGTAGGGACATAACCGCAAAACACCGTAAAAAATAAACCAGCAATAAAGGTTCCAATATGGATCCCAACGTCAACGTAAATGCAGGTTAATACAAAAAACCACCTGTCAAATACTAGGGATGAGTAATATCAACCCCAGCGAAAAGATCTGAACACGCATCAAAAGTAAAAAAAACACCTCCACATCAACCCAAAACCTGGAATATCATCGATAAATTCTCCGACCACCAGGACTATGGTCCAAATCGAGACGTGGAATTACGGTCTGACATCGTAATTACAATCAGTCCTTCCACTATTGATAAATCTTTAATAGGTTCTGTCCTACCAATCTTGAAAAAGATCAAGAAAGATTCAAATAATTACGTTCTGTCCATCATCAACGTCAATCATCCGTCAGCTCCACAAGGACTCGATACCTATCAAAACGTATGCGTGATCGAGAAATCACACCTACTACCAGTTATATATATATATATATATATATAAGGACGTGTTCAAGAGCATTTTAAGGTGATAAAGAAGTGTTTAAGAACATTTTAAGGTGAATTTCTATCTGTAATGGTTTTAAGTTTGTAATGAACTGATTTAGTTTAGTTTAATGTGATGCACTAATTTTTAATATATATAAGTTGATGAATATTTTTAATATATTAATTATATATTATAAATATTTAAAAATTTAAACTAGGTATGGGAAGTATATTTAAAATTGAATAATAAAAAGCTTTTAATTAAATAGATTTTAAATAATAAAAAGTTTTTAATTAAGTAGATTTAAGGTTTAAAACTATTTATGTAGCATTGAAATCTCTCACACTCACAACAACTTCTTAATTATTATAAAGTTCAAAATATAGATCAAGTGTATATTTTCCATCATATTCAAACTTATTGGAATCAAAGATTTGATAGAAACCTTTATTTAAATTATAAGAATTTGTTAAGAAAATGATTAGAAATCAAATACTTAACCTAGACACGAAAAGAGCTATATGGTGGAAACAATGATTTGATCTAAACAAATAAAAGTTTACAAGAATATATACCATTATATTTTAAATTTATTTTCGTTGGATTTTGGGCCATCGAAGGGTGGAATGTACCATTATCTTTTAAAAATATTTTTGTTGGATTTTGGCCCATCGAAGGGTGGAATGTATTAAAAAAAATATCATGATTTATTTAGATAAATTGTAAAAATTACACTTCATTAATTATTTGGATGAGTAAAAAATAAGGAATGAATAAGAATACCATTATGTGTATGTATTCCGTCGTTTTTCACAATTCCTAAGTATAACTTATAATTGTTATGTGATACCACCATTATCAAAACACTAAATAAATGAGTCTATGGAATATTATTATGTATCCAACCCTAAATAAAAAAAATTAACAAAAATAATTTAAAGAGTAATATTTAATACGTAACAAACTTTAAGAATATTGTCTCATATATTAGAAATGCACATGATATCTATGAGTAGTGCAAAATGGGGAGTTATATTAAGTTCTATGTGAAAAATTATGTAGAATATGCATGTGTTAGGAACCTAGGGCTATATATGATATTAATGGATATGATATGATTGTAAGAAAGATATATATATGAAGTTTAAATGTGTAGGTGATGATTTAAATATAATATGGAGAACAAGTTTAACACGAAGTTGGTATATATCTTTTTGCTTGTTTTTGACAAAAAAATATTGTAAAATTTTATGTTTTTCAACTTAAACTCTTTCAAACCCATATTTTTCTTAGGAATTTTACCTTGACGTAAACACAAGAGGTTTAAACAATTCTATTAGCTTCGTACTCATTTTTTTTTGAATTTTTTTTGTGGACATATAGTAGGACAAATTTAACATGCACCAATGACATATACTTTAAATATTTAGGTTTGGATAATGAGTGGCATGTTTGCCCTTCATTTTTTTTAGAGATGGTTATTCATTTTACAGAAACCAAATGTACATTCATAATATAAACAAATTGTACTTTGCAATGGACTATATGCTGTGTATCTCCAGACCTAAACACTATTTTTTATTATTTTTTTGAAATAACATATGTCTAAAAAATGGTGCCTTATTGACACATGTTTGTGTCCTCCCATTTTCTTTAAATGTGACTCTTATCATAAAAACTAAAACTACCATTTTGAAGAGGACAGTGCAAGGAACATCCCTATGAGTTTTTACATTTTTGTTTTTGTTGTCATTGTGATGATCTTGAATTTTCAGTGTGACTAATTTTTAAAAAAATGTATATCAACTTCACGTTTTCACCCTTAAATAATATAAATAAGAGAAGTGAGTTACACCATAACTATTTAGAGAATAGGTGAGCCTTATCCAAATACCCTAATACTTGCATATATCTAATTCACATGTTCCCCTCGGCTGTAAGACCACTTAGAAGACATATTCACGTATTTCTTTATCAAAACCCTTAACTAATCCAACCAAAAACTTAGTTTTTATGGAAAAATGAAATAATGTTGTGATGTTGTCGTAGACTCCTCCATAATTACTAGGGCTTCACATCAAAGAAGGAACATTAGTATTAGGTGGACGAGACACCATAGCCAAAACAATCGAATGGAGAACAATTGAAAGGGAACAACCATGGGATAAGCCATTACATTAAATCCCAAACCATATGGTATATGGTACTAACCTTCACATAGGCAATCAAACCTACATGTATAATGAAGGGGGCATGGACTTCTACATGTGGGTTTTTTTTTCTTAATCCATGGTGCATGATTATGCTAGTTGTGGAGATGGTGCTTTTCAACACTTCAACCAAAAACTTAGTTTTTTATGGAAAAATGAAATAATGTTGTGATGTTGTCTTAGACTCCTCCATAATTACTAGGGCTTCACATCAAAGAAGGAACATTAGTATTAGGTGGACGAGACACCATATCCAAAACAATCGAATGGAGAACAATTGAAAGGGAACAACCATGGGATAAGCCATTACATTAAATCCCAAACCATATGGTATATGGCACTAACCTTCACATAGGCAATCAAACCTACATGTATAATGAAGGGGGCATGGACTTCTACATGTGGGTTTTTTTTCTTAATCCATGGTGCATGATTATGCTAGTTGTAGAGATGGTGCTTTTCAACACGAGCACAAAATTTCGCTGGGTGGAAAAATTGGTTATGAAAATGTAAGATTTATTTGTAGATTTAACAATAAAAAGAGATGTATATAGAATATTATTATGTATTTTTTTATGAATTTTTTTTAAGTTCAAGACTAAGATAAAAATACAGATAATAATACAAGTCTGTGTGTTTTTGGAACACGAAACAGAGCCAAAAGAGGTCGTCCAAGAGTGAAAACATTGATCCTCCCCGTTAAGGGGAAAACGGATCTTAATCATCAAAAAATTACTAACATAAAACTTTAAAATTCAAGCTAGCCTAGGCTAGACAACTGGATAAAACCATACACAAAAAACCTTGAGAAACCTGGAGAGTCTAGACACCTGGCATTACAACAGCTCGTACAACACCTCGGTAATTGGGAAGCTATATTTGGTTCCCCATTGAAGTTCCTGCTTCTTTCCATTCTTCCTCTTCTGGTCTGGTTCGTTGACGCTATTGGTGGAGTCGTTGTTCTTGGTATTTCCCGAGTCGGGAGGGGGTTGCTTGACTGGCAGAGTTGATGATTTCTTGACAGCTTTTCCTTTCTTCCCAACAAACTGGCGCTGCGGAGAGGTGAGGATGTCCTGACCAAGGGGGCGGAGGGGGAGGTGTGGGGAGAAGTGGAGGGGCTGGAGGAGGGGGAGGGGGGGGTGTGGGGAGAAGTGGAGGGGCTGGAGGAGGTGGAGGGGGAGGTGTGGGGAGAAGTGGAAGGGTCAGAGGAAGTGCTAGTGGGGGTACAGGGTCGGGATTGTCGGTGTTGGCTGGTGGAGGGTTGACAGCAAGGAGGATGATCCTGGTTAGAACATTTTTGAAAACCCAATAATTTCCCCTGCAAGACGAGGTGTGGGTAGGTGCAGTGAGAGAGCTAGAGATTTCGTCCTCCCAGTCATCGACCAGGGTTCTCAAAGCCTCCAGAACCTAGGCTTCATATCCTCTATTGCTGACATGCAAGTGAAAGGGTGGCTCTGCAGTATTTCTATCCCTTCCACGACCTCTCTCGCCTTTGGGAGGTCCTCTTCGATGCGACGGCATGAAATTTTTGGGACGTGAGTGACTTTAACAAGAACAGGAGGAGTTGAGCGAAGTGCGAAGGTCGGGACTAAGCTTGAGCAAACAGGGCGTGAGCCGAGCCGAGCAGGAGCAAGAGCTTAGCATGCTCATCAAAGTGCAAGTGACGAAATGCAGGAGCTGGAGGGAGAAGAGCTTGGAGGAGGCCATATTGCACCGAGTTCGATGGGCGAAATGGTTTTCCATTATTGCACTGTACCAGAACTGCTCAGCCTTAATTGCCGAGGGGACTAAAGCTGCTTGGAGGATCGGGCTCGTCGTCGTCCCTCCTGGTGCTGTCGTCGTCCCCGGAAGTGGCCAAAATCCGATTGCCATCAAAATGAACGTCGGTCTCATGGGGGTTCTGATGGGTGTTGGGCACGTGGGGGTGTTGGTGGGCATGGGGCCACCCGTCATCCACCTCGCATCCCACAGGGTTGGTGAGTGGACTGATGACATGGTGGGGCATGTCCTCAGTCTCCTGTGCCTCCTGTCACCCGCATCCGGGGGTATGAATTTTTATTTTAAATATTAAAGTATTTCTAATAATTTTTAATTTTTAATTGATGGCTTTTAAAAAAATAAAACGAAGATATTTTTATATTTTTTAATTTCCTTTCAATATCAAATGTCATATGTTCATTACATTAATTACATACGATGAGATATGGTTTAAGATTACTATGGTGTGAGTAAAGATTGTATATGCTTATTATAATGCCAAGTAAGTTAGACATATTTAGTATAGGATGTTTGTGTGTTTTTTAGATCATAAAAACATATTTCAAAGAGATATTGTGATTTACATTATAATTAATTTATATCTCTTTATTAAAAAATAAAAATGTTTACCATTATTAAAATATTTATATTGAATATAAATTTAAACAATATTTTTTTACAAAATTTTTTACCTATGACATTAATTTTTAAGAAAGAAAAATTATGGATGGTTTTATTAAACACCTCATAATTTTTCATAATAAATATGTATGTTGTTTTTAACAATTTAATAAGCATGATGTTTATACACAATATAAAATTGGAGGAATAATTATATTTTTTAAATATAACCATTATTATTTTAATTTTATCGAAACTATTGAAAAAAACAGTAGAAATATTTATGAATTATTTTTTATAAATATTTTAATTTAAAATTATATTTAAAATATTAATCAAATTATGCAAGATTCATTGATTGAATCACTTAATATTCAAGTTCATAACAAGTTTGATCATGTTATTGCATCTTCTTGTACAACAAAGAATTCACATTTAAAATTGTTAAACGCTATATACTGGCATGAAATGATTACCATAGAAAAGTGGCATTAACACCAACACATGATATGAAAAATACAGCGTATATATCTACTATAATACGAAAATCATAATAGATGTCGAATATGCATCTCAAGTCGAATATAGATAACAATTCATAAACCATTATGTGATAGGTGGTACAACATCAGAACCTAAGGCATCATACCTCCTCTAGCAAAGGAAAAGGCATCACACTACAACAAATATTAGATTTTTTGTTGGATTTAGCATCATATTTTGGTGTAATTTTTTTCCCAATTGTGGTGAACAATCTGGTGCTATATCTAGTAATATTGTATGATTTTAGAAAGTGCTAACTTTTGTGTCCTTTTTACATCCAATTTTTTGTATCATTTTTTGTGCATTTCTTTGTGCCCAATTTTGCATCATTTTTGCGATCAATGTTGCATCTGGTTTTGCATCTAATTTTGTGTCCACTTTTACGACGAGTTTTGTACCCCATTTTGCATCCAATTATGTGTCCAATTTCATCTAGTGTTATGTATAGATTTGCATCTTATTTTGGGCCCAGTATTTTGTCTAGTTTTGCATCTAATTTTGTGCCAAATTTTACGTCTAGTATTTGATCCCATCTTGCATCCAATTTTGTGTATTGTTTTACATATTTTTTCGCATCCAGGTTCGCATCTAGTGTTGCATCCCATTATTTATCGTTTTTTGCATCCATGTGTGTGCCTAGTGTTGTGCCCAATTTTGTGCCTAGTTTTGCATCCAGTTTTGCATCTAATGTTGTACCCAATTTTACATCTATGGTTGCATCCAATTTTACATCTAGGGTTGCATCCAATTTTACATCTAGTGTTGAGCCCCTTCTTGCATCCAATTTTGCATCCCATCTTACGTCTATTTTTGCATTGAGGTTTGTGCACATTGTTGTGTCCTAGTTTTATCTCAAAGTTGCTCCTAATTTTGCACCCAGTGTTGTGCCTTGTTTTACACCCATTGTTGCATCCAATTTTGTGTTTTGTACCCAATTTAGTGCCCAAATTTACATCGAGTTAGGAGTCCAATTTTGCATATAATGTTGTGTCTCGTGTTGCATCTAATTTTGTGCCTAGTATTGTGTCTAGTTTGGTGCTGATTTTTTCGTCCACATTTGTGTTTAGTGTCGAGTCTCTTTTTGTATCCAATTTTGCATCAAATTTTTCGTCTTGTTATGCATCCAATTTTGCACATAATGTTGTGTCAAATATTGCATCCACTTTTATGTCCCATTTATTGTCAATTTGACATCCATTGTTAATTAAGAATATTAATTTCAATCATTAATAGTGAAACATATCAATTTTTATTGATTTTGCATTCATTTTATTTATTTCAATTAAATATTCAAATATATCAAAGTTTTCCAATCTCATTAAGAATTCAAATTTATAGCATAAAATTTGTGAAAAGTTTTAAGGGAAATTCACAATATCCATCCTAAGTAATATCATCATACATAGTAAATCTCCTTCAAAAGAACATTAACAAATTCCAATATATATAAAGTAACAAAACAATTATGAAAGTATCATTATTTATCATAATCATCTTTAATCAAATCAACTAAAATTCAAATGTATGATAAATAGATCAAAACCTTTCATGACATCACTATAGTAAAGTAAAAGGAAGTCGTATATATATATATATATATATATGACAATAAATAAGTTGTATGATCTCCATATATAAAATTCAAAGTCAAAATGATAAAGATACCATAGGTATATATCAACAACAATACATGTAAATATAATCTAGAATGTAGCATGCTCATGCATAGTATCAATAGCTAATTAGCACCACCAACATCATCATCAAGATCATGGTCATTATCATTAAAATCGTCATCTTGTTCAACCACCACCACCATCATCCTTCTTCTCCTATATCTAAAGCAAGCTCAACATAGTTTGGATCATCATGTATGGGGTCATCAATTGTTCTAATATGAAAAAAATTCAATATTATATGTTAATATTAATCCCATATCACAATGCGGCATAGTTCTATTATATTTCTAATATTAACGCATACCAAAGTAAAACGAAGTATAATACAATTGGATTTAATATGTGTGTGCACGAATATGACTACAAAAGAAAGTGCAACAAATAGAGCTAAATGACAATTTTATTAAAAGATATAAAGAAATTAATGAGTTAAAGAAGTAATAAATGCCAATAACAATATTGATTTTCTCATTACTTTTATGATTTTAAGATGAACACTAAAGTGACAAATTTCTACTAGCTATCAAACATGGTTTTTCCACTTCAACCATCAAGCTTTCCTCCGCTCAAAAAAGCATGGCAAGAAATTAAGGTTTGATACAATAAGACAAGGCAATTGACTTTTAATGCATTTGGTTTTGTCAAAAATTAGGAAATCCAACAAGATAACTTAATATGCTCTTTATTTTTCATAAAATTTGTTCTTATTACCTATATCCTACATTTACCATATCTTATGCATATCCTACATTTACATTTACCATATCCCATTGAAATTTTTAACAACACAACGATACAAAAAATCCACTTCAAGGTATAATTCCTATTAATCCAAAATTTGATGATAAAAAAAATCATGCCTACAAGGCGGTGACAAAGACAAAAAGAAGAAAGATTACTTGAAAAAGAGTATTTTCATAATGAAATGCATCACTAAATATAAGTGTTGTATATTTATAATTATTGTTGATATTTGAAGCAATAATAATATGATAGCGAAAATAAATGCTCAAGAATCAAGAATCTAAATTTAATGTCTTTAACATCCACAATATTTATCCATATAATATCTAATAAACCATTTATTTTCATTCTTATTTTCATTACTACACAATCATATATGCTTAACCGCATTCGTTTCATCATCACTTAGGTTATTTCATACTTCTACACTTCATTCATGTCATTCTTAATAGCATATAAATAGTCTTATATGATCTGCTATAAAAGTGTCTACCTACTGGTTTTTTACAAACAAGGACCTACGAAATTATCCACTTATAGGTTTCTCTACCTCCATCCCTTCAATTTATGAAAGAAAAAATGTCCAATTTTTCTATAAAAAAATGCATGCATTCTAGCATTCCATTTTTTTTTTTATAGAAATGTGCACTTTTTCTAAAAATTGATGGCCCGGATGAGACTTGTGCCTTAATACATGGATAATGGAATTAATATTATAAAAGAAATGTTTAAAATAATGATGGAGAATGCACAAGTCTCAAGAGTATACTAAACATGGATCCTAGCCTAACATCAAGAGTATAGGTTGGAGGCAATATGTGGGATGAGAAAGAAGAAAAGTTCTTACAAATATTTTGGTATTATTCATCCATTCCTTTTAATATCGTTAAGGACTCCTATTGGCAAGGATATGACAATTGTTGTTATTGTTGGTTTATAGTTCAAAGCCCCTAATATATGAATTTAATAGAACTAATATGTTGAGTGAAGCCATTAAATATGTCACTGAAATTATTAAATATTATCATAAAGATCATAGACAAATTGGTGGCACTATGATGTTAAACAACTAAACATATAGAAAGAAATGAACCTTAATTATTTTTCTTGTCTCTTACATTAAGGGCATGTTTTTCCTTAAATTGTATTATGCATTTTACCTATTAAACAGTGCATAATTACTTTGTGAGTTGTTAGAGTTATTGTCATGGTGGTATGGAGAGTAAAATGTCATGCAATTTGTGACTAATAATGCAACAAATTGTGTTTTTTAGTAAGTTTCTTATTGAAAGGCACACCACCTTTTTTTGACCTTGTATGTACCACAAACGCCATGCTAGAGGGAATTGCCAAACTTGATATGGTCCAAAATAAAATTTGTTAAAAATGAAAATTCCATCACATTGTTTAGATTGGATGCTAGAGGATATCTCCAAACTTGAATGGGTCTAAGATCTTTCTTAAAAATGAAAATTCCATCACCAAATATGTTTAAAATTGTACCAAAGTACTCAACTTGATGAGGAAAATTATAGAGGGAAAGGAATTTATTCACTCTACTATTACCAAATTTGTCACAAATTTTCTCTCTATAATTGCATAAATTCACAAAAGTTAAAGAAAATGTGTATCTTGATTAGACTAATTCAAACCATGACTAGTCCACATAAATCATTTAGATTGCGTCACTTGTGTATAATTATGGTGTTTAGGAGGTAGTTACAAATTACAATTTCAGATCCAAAATGGTTAAAGTACTTAGTATGGGGAATGGTAAGAAGCTCACACCATGGGTTAATTTTATGAGGCCAGTACAACTGTATACGGAGGTACATAGTCTAAGCATGCCTCTATGGATTGACACAAAGTGGGAACATCAACATCATAGAACTTTGAATTATGCTTGAGACTTTCAAAACCAATCCTCCTTTATGATCTAGGATTCCATACAGATATGGAGGTGAAAAAAGACTAATTTCAATGCATTGAGTTGTTTTTCCCTAATGATACAACTCATAAGAAATTTCTTGATCAACTAGGTTTAACTATGTAATAATATTTATTATATGTCACCCCCCTCAAGATGCTTTGTCCTCAAAGTAGGATCACAGAATGACAAAGATCAACTTGGCCCACAAGTCAATAATAGAGTGTATGCTTAGTCTAATATACAAATACGTTTATTCAACATGAAGATGGGAAATTGAATATCTCAACTGATCAAAAGGATGTCATACATACTACATGGATCTTAGAAATAGAGTAGAACATAATGCACAAAAAAGTAATGCAACACGGAAACAAATCCTAGAATTAAGCTAGTGACATAGGGGCTACAATGAAGATTGTTTGGGTTTTCTGAAATGGAAAACACAATGGAGTGGTTCGAACTCATGTTTTTTAAATATCACCTTTCAGATCCTACAATTAGGTATTCGGGTTATAACACAGTCTTGTTAATAATATTTTCCTTCAAAGCATAATAAGTTGTTTGAGAAGATGGAAAACAATGGTATAAAAGGAAGACAGCTTCCTTCTAAACAAAGCATCTACATTCATATAGGTAGACAACATTGGATATGTAATGTAGGGAACATCTGATAAAAATAAAGTAAAGGCATATCATTAAAAGATGCAATATGTAATTATAATGAAAGTTTTGTTTCAATTTAAAAAGTGTCAAAGAATTAAGGAGAGAAATTTCAAGATTAGATGCTATTTACATATAAACTAAGACAAGATTGAAAAACAAAATATAAAGAGTTAATATTTGAATGGTTCTAACATAGTTGTATATGTTAGGCTTGTTATTATTAGGGAGGGTAAATTGTGAATATTAAGTTTTAGATAGGCTAAGACAATATATTAGGACTTTTAACTGGAAACAAAAGAGGCGAACAACTATAAAAGAATGTGCATATGAATGATTGAAGAAATGAAAACATAAAGCAAGGATCCATCAAACATTTACCGTAGATTAGATCATTAACCTCTATGAAAAAAAAATCTAACATAGAGCCCGCACGGGTGTGGCTCATTGGCAGTTCAGTTGTAATGAAGTCACTTGTTGTAAATTGGAGGTCACGAGATCAAATCCCACCCAGGTTTACCTGTGTCCCATGTCTTGCGGCGGGTGTGGGGAACCTAGGGGTATAGTGGTAGTGGGAATGGATCCCTGGACCCTGTGTCACGCAATTACCAGCCTAGCTCTAGTTGTCGATTCCCCTAGATACAAAAAATGAAAAAAATGAAAAACAAAAACAAAAATCTAACACAGAGCATGATCAAAATCCTATTACTCATTACCAAAAGGCTTTTTGCACCATCGTGGTTGACGTGCAATAGGATACCAATGCTCTCCTTGTCAGTAAATGCAAATGGTGGTCAAAGATGGGGATGAAAGGGTGTATGTTCAGGTCTCTATCTCTCGAAGAATAATTTATAGCCCTATATTTATGCTTTTCCTTGATAATATAGGATTTCAACCCTAATGCAACCCTCTAACCAACTTACATGCCAAGAGGGTGTGCTCCTCAACTCAATGAAAAGATAATTGCACACCATTCAACTGATGTGTTTGGTATGCATGGGCTAGTGTTCTTCTAAACTAGAGCAAACTGCTTATTATGCACTAAAGGAAATATCCCACTGGAATTCCTACTAAACTCCATGCATGTTCCTTTGATAAATTTACTAAACTCTCTATTATGCATGCGTGACTCACCCTCTGACACAAGCCCTCATGCATTCCCCTAGACACTTACTTTCACTCACCTTGCATACATGAGTTCAATTTCACCCTCTTGAGATTGCTTTTAAGTGAACCCTCTTAACTAGTGTTTAACTCCATATGCGTATGGATGCATGTGCCATCCTTTACCGAAACTTAGTGGGTGGTCAAGTGTGCCTTCTCTTTATTGTTGTTAAGTGCACCCTATCTCATATTTATATTGTGAATCCTTACTCTCCTATGCCATATGAATTTATTCAACTCACATCTTGCAGAATTCACTTATGTAGTAGATATTGAGTTAAGTGATTGAGACATCCCAATCATAATAGGTATGCATGTTTTCAGTTCATTTCTCTTTTGAGTGTTGAAATATGGTTTCCTTCACATAGGGAATCTGCTTGCAAAAGAATCAATTGCACCTTGTAATCTGAGTGTGTGGAAACAACATTCCCAATGTAATTTGAATTAGTGAAAATTATGATCATTTTTTTCTCCATGATGTAAATATACTTCATGCTTTCTCAATTATAGGGATGTCTTGTCTTTTTTTGTCAACAATGAGCCTTATTAATGACTTGTCTAATTAACCATCAACCTTGGAGACAAAGTCAAAGTCATCCAATGTGATTTTTGGTTGGTAAATTAATAATGGTTCGAAATCAAGTATATTGCTATGGCCCACACCACTACCTGGCACAAATTTGTATCTATGGTAAATAATAGTGCTTCCTTTGTAGCTGTTGGCGAAAACCCACCAAAAAATCCTCGTCGACAGAGGTTCTCACTCTGTCGACGCCCAACCAGCGCGATCTCTCTAATCACCGGCCCATACAGGTTTTACCCTGCCCAGCAACATCCACAGAGCAAACGAGGTCTCACCCGAGATGTTCAAGGGAGAGTTGTCGGAACCAAGTTTTTGGTAGTAAGAAGGGAAGATATGGCATCTGACGGGTAAATAGCATAGTTATCATATTACAGAACTAAGACAATGATCGTAATTTATCTTCATAACTATAGGTCTAAAAAATCGCATCATTTATTTGTTGCAGCATTGTCAGCACAACAGTATAAAACAACTTAAACCATCATTTATCAGAAATGTGACTAAATTGGAAGAGATCGTAGCGACATTAGAAAATTATAACAAAAATGCAATAGAATTGGAATAGATCATGACATCATAACAGATTCAATATTGATATCGCAGCAGAGAAAACAGGAAGACAAAAGACAATATTTATGCAACAACCATAATGTCATATTTATTTCGCGCAATGGATCCAAAACAGATAATTCTTCTCCACAATAGGAGACCAATTACATCCCAAAATTCAGACAGATCGTAGATAAAAAAGATGACTCATCAGAACACTAGACAGATCGTGCTAGATCTCAGACTTCATATGATTGATGACTCTCTCTTGTCCATCGTTATCATGATCTCAAAAGAAGCTCTATATATAGGCTGGCGCCTTTACATTGAAGGTCCACTTCTAACCACTAATGACCTATGGCGACAAAACTTGGTCAAATAATATATTAAATATTGAAAAACGGTTATCTTTTCGCCCATCGTGTTGATCTAGCCTTGTACGGTGTCGCATGAGCTTGCGCAGCTGCTGCGACGCTGCACAACTCACTTACCAAAACCCCTGCCAATAGGCCCCTAACATAGTCTTGTGGCTCATCCCCGAGCCACGTCAGGTTGAAAGCGTATATGCCAATGTCTGGGACTTGAAATATTCAAACTACTGTGAGATCTCATGAACCTGCAGCTGGACTCTTTTGACAGCATTCTGACAATTGAGAAAAACTTGTTGTACGGGGTGTTCTTCCCTAGCCTTGCCATCGACCATCTTCTGAATCTATTGTACCACCTGCAGCGTTACGACTGCTTTAACAGCCAACTACCCACTGATTTCTTGAAACTCATCTAACTAGGCGCGATGCTTTTGTTGGTGTTCATGGTCCCGGGAATATCTCTGCTATAGATCCTTCAATTCCTTAGCCCGTGTGATCTACACCATCAGCGGCATTGCCCGCAGCAATGTCTTCAGCATCATCAATTGGCCTTTAGCTTCTTGCACCTACGTTGT
This sequence comes from Pseudotsuga menziesii, assembly GCA_001517045.1. NCBI lineage: Eukaryota > Viridiplantae > Streptophyta > Pinopsida > Pinales > Pinaceae > Pseudotsuga > Pseudotsuga menziesii. The sequence goes on along the minus strand of LPNX010750134.1, from coordinate 23,529 downwards.
CAACTGGTCGAGTTGTTCATCCTAGACAATGTTGTTCCATAACTGCGTTGTTGTCTCCATGATTGTCTTGGCTTCTTGCTCCATTGTTTCGAATTGGGTTGCTATTTCCTCAATAGAATCCTTCCGTTCGGCAACCTGCTCTGACGACATCGTTGGATGGACCAAGGAATTGAGCACCAGGTTAGTATCCTAAAGTTGGGAAATAACTTCCCCAAGTCGCTTGGCCTTAGTGACTATAGTAAGATCAGTCGTGTTCTCAAAAATATGTTGACACGCCTCATTGACAGCTTGCTCAACCTCGCCAACACTAGCGCACAACTGTGCCTTCTCAATGATGAGGCAGTCTTGCGCCTTCTTCAGCTTAGTAATTTCTTTGGTAGCCTTGCATTGCAGCTTGGATTGTGCTGCCTTCAATGCATCGATTTCTCGTACCTTCTTTTCTACCAGTTGCACCTTGACCTGATGCATCTCCTCTGGTTCTTCCTGCAGCTTCTCGGCTGCACTCTGGGACTGTACGTAGCCATCAGTCAGCTCCTTCTATCTATCCACCAACTCCTGGGTAGAAACATGTTGTAGCTCCACCAAACTTGAGTCGGTAACTTGTTCAGATCCAAGGCAACGCTCTGGATCGCCCGCAGTAACCGGTTCACCTCTTCATTCCCCACGTTGGTCGCAGTCGGGGGAACTTGAATGTTCCTAGCTTGTGGCTCGGTGCTGATCGACAGGACTTCCTGCATCACATGTCTCACTGATGTCTACCTGGAAACAATCTCAAAAATGGAATTCAACCTATCTCTTACCACACCAAACTCTTCGTGGTTGGATTCTCGAATCACCTGTGTCGTAGCCTTAGAGGAGTCAGCAACCGATTTGATGAGCCATTGTAGTTGGTCCTCCATCCTTGATTGGATACCGCTGCCCACATCATATTCCTAGTGCAATTTGGTGTGAGTCTCCTCCCGCATGCACTGTGCTTCAACCTCAGGGTTCGTCGACGACTCGTTGTCAGAGTCGGGAACACTCTTTTCCTTGTAGATAGGCTCGTGATCTGGGGCATCGGGTGGCGGCTCCTTTGAGAGTTCCTCTTGGCTCATAGGGTTGCACCATTTAGACGACCACTCTTGAACAATAGCATGCAATTCCTCATCCATGACTTTGTAAGCCAGAGGTAGTCACTACTTGTCAGGGTCCCGTCGTGCCTTAGTGTAAATGGAATGTGGCCCGATAGCGAACTGAATGAGCCGTTGATACTTGGTTGCTGCGTAATTAGATAATCGAGGAACTGTAATAACCCAAAAATTCATAAAAAATTAAAATTTTTTGACGTAACATAAAATGTTCAAGGATGTCACTATCTATGAACCAATAATTGCTATCGGTTACTCAAACAGTAGTAATTAGAATTGAGCATTATAATTCTTAAGTTCTATATAATTTATTTGTTTATCTTGAAGTACCATGTTATGGATGTTAAATTCAGCAGTTTATGTTTAAAAAGGCCAAGAAAGAAAACTACATCTAAATTTGATGCTAAGTGTGTTATTACTGTCTTATGTTAAGTAGGAAAGAACCTTAGATGAGATCAGGGCTTACTTAGCTTACAACTAATGTAGTGAAGTGATGCTTCTTTTACAAGTTCTAAACATGTAAGCAGTTTTGTTACCAGTAAATTATAGATCGAGAAATAACACTCAAATAGCATAGGATAAAATTATAGTTAAATTGTTTGTTTTGCAGCTTGTCCCCATAAAAGGTATTGTTGGTATTTCTATTCGTAGAAATCTACATGAATGTTTGTAATAACATTATTGTAAAAGAATGGGTTTAGTGCAGTTATGTATACTACCACAGTACTTGTTCCATTAATCATCCTCCTTGTGTTTTCAGCTATAGACTTGTGTTTCATGTTTAGATGGTGTATATTAAGGACAGTTCTACTTCTGCCATTAAGAGCATAGTGGCCCAATAAGTCTAAAAACTAGAAGATATGTTAAACATATTTGTGACCAAAACTACATATTTATCATCAGTATTTGGTATAAAGAACTGTTTATATTTGTTTGAGTTCTTTCTAAACTTTAAACATTCTATGTTAGTGATTCTCCTTAATCAAGTACATATATTTGATTTTCTTGTGTCAGAAATATCATTTTATATGAGTTTTGTTTTTTTTGATAAAGCATATATTTGAAGTTTAAAAACTATGCTTAGACTTAAACCTATCTTAAAGATCTATATGGTTATTTATTTCTATGCAAGGTTACTTCACCTCAATCATTGGTATCTTACTATTATCTAAAGTAAACATTATTCTAAAAAAATAAGGAGAACATCTAGATAATTTAAAGTTATGCATATAACCCTAGTGTAAATAAACATCTCTCTAACACAAAGTCTTTGAATAGTAAAACAAGAAATAAAATGAGGATAATAATACTTATCCAATGATATCATAAGGTTTTTACTTGTGAACAAATGATTGTGCAGGCTAAAAAAAAGGAGACTTTCAAACTATAGCATGAAACCCATAATTTGCAAATATTTCTGTGGACACGTGGTTGGTGGTTGAAGCTTAGGGTTTAGTTGACTTTGGAGGCAACGGAAATGCTTGTATTCACCGTAAAATTTCATTTTGTTTGTATTTATTGTGGGTGGTCGAGCTGTGAGCTCATGGCCACCAAGCTTGTTGCCAATCCTTCCATTGTTTGCACACAGGCCTTCGTGAGCTAAATCGAGCTCCTCTGGAAGTTTGTTTTTCATGAGCTGGTGTAGAAGAAGTGAGCATCAAGCTTATTTTTGTCATGAGGTGGTTTTTTACTATTGTAAAGAGTATTGAAGGTTGGCCTATCTTCACCTTTGTTTTTACTGTATGAGTTGTACTCTGTGAGTGTAAAAAGTACAAAGAGGATTGTTTACTGTGTGAGTTGAGTTCTTTGTTTACTGTTTGTTTCCTTAACGAGGGTTTGGTCCTTACCTCATCACGACCTAAGACTTCACTTCTTAACACTGCAAACAACATTTTATTTTCGGCAAGGCTCCATTTTGGCTCGTGGAACTCACGAGGGAGGCTAGGGTGAGATTGCAACTTTCCATAGCTGTGTCCTTCCTTTGGTAAGAACTGAAAATGGTTTTTTTTACTCTTTTACACAAGTATAAATTTATAATTTGTGGAAATATGTATTGATCATTCGTGTTTCATTTGAATTTGTGCAGGATCTTCAATGGTGGCTCGAATTTTATTAAACTCCATCAACAGAGCTTCTAAGAGTGTGTCCACCCTGGTAAGCCTCGGTTCCACCTAGAGTTCTCCTACACGAGTTGTATGGTGGATTATGATGGTACTACCGTGTGTTGTATTTGTTGGTTTGGCCATGGCTATTAGATGCTATGCTTGTTCTTTTTAATTTCTATTTAAAAATCCCTAGTGGTTGTTTTGTGATGAGAGGGTAGGGGCTTTCACAGCCATGAGTTACGTAATTTAATTTTGATCCTTCTCGACCACAGTTGAAAATATGGTGATATTTTTTTATGCTAGATTTAACCTATGAATTTAATTGAACAGGTCGTTGGGTCATTATTAAAGGATTTGGTTAATGTTTGAAAAACCCTGAAGGCTGCTCTTGCGAAACTTCCTTTTTGGGAGGGTTTTTGTAGTTGAAACAGATGGTTTTTTTTTATGTGAACTCTGTTGGTATGTAGATACTTTTACATAGGATTTTAAGCTTTGAATGATAATGTAAAGGTTGTGAGCCGAGACACAGTTTGTTCAATTTGTTTTAATATTAAAAGAATTATCACAGCTTAAAGTTGAATTAATAGTATCTATGTTTGGTTAATATTTGTATATTGTTTTTATGCTAGCTATGTTTATTGTTAAATACCTTTAAGGATTTAGGTTAGGTGGATTACTAGTTAAATTTGTTTTCTTCCAGATAAATTATGATTTGAGGGCAATTGAATGTGGAGTGCTTTGATAATAGCATTATTTTTAATGCAACAATGAATTCTGAAGATAGAACAGAGAAATGATTATTAATGAATAAATTTACCTATCTTTTGTACTTTTTGGATTATACTACTAGATTTTTTATAATTATAATTTATGATTTTATTTTGTTATAAAAGCACACTTCTTTTACAAACCCTAATTCTTCCTTAAAGTTTACAGAGTTAGTAAAGTTATTTCAGTAAACCTTAATTTACATTTTCACATAAGTGAGCTAACTGGGTAAATATTTAACCTAGTTTACTGTTTTGCAAAGTAAATCTAGATAATTTATTGTTTTCGATATTATCTATTTAGAATTACATACTAGGTAAAAAAAAAAATCTTACTGGTTTTACTATGTAAAATATATTACACATATTAGTGTGTATTACTTAGAATTTTTCTTCTATCTTTATTTAGTTTATTTAAATACTTTAAGTAAATATTACAAATACAGTTGAAGTTCTATTAACAAGTTATACAAAATCGTGTAGATAATAACCATTTACATCTGCATACATATTTTATTGAATCCACGATTTAAAAATAAACAAACCTATTGTACTAGAGTACTGCCTTGCAAAAGGTGTGGAAAAATACAGTTTAGGTATTTTCTTTCTATCTATCAATTAACTCGGAAATTTCTCTACTAATTTACCCTAATCTAGCTAGTTACTAACTTTCAAAGCATAAACAATTCCCATATTTATCCCTAATAGTAATAAAACAAAAATATACTATATTATTGAAAACTCTTAAAATTTCCAAATACAGTAAATAATTTAAATGACTAAACTAAGCAAAAACTGGAAGTATAGATGAGGTGACAACAACTTAAGGAAGATGTTCCTCCCAACCAACTCATGGAAAAGAGTTGGACTCAATTCTCAGGACCCCCAAGCTTGTCTCCTGGTCCACCTGGTAGACTATTGAGTGAGAGATGTAGTCTAGAAATCCTCTGCAACTCCTTTGAGTATCCAGTAGTAATTTAGTTTTTCTTACAGCAGTATGAACTTAGCTTAGAATAGCTGCACTAGTTTAGGTCTTCAACACTTGTCCACTCAAACTTACTTTAGCTTGTCCCCTCCATCGGATTCTCATGTGCACTTCATTCACTCAGAATGATCACAATTCCAGAATGAGCAGCCTCAGTTGTCTTCAATGAGAAGTTTTATTAGCATGCCTAGGTCTTTTGGGTCATTTTTTACTTAATGAGCCACCTACTCCTGTTCCACTTTCTTGGGTAATCATGACCACGAAAATAGGGTATTTGCCACCTACAATAGCTAGAAGTAGTTTGAGGATGCTGCCACATGTCAATCTTCTCTCAACCCAGCCTCCTCCACCAAGTGACCAGTAAAACACTCAGTTAACAACTTCCCTAAGCTGTTGTCTCATTTTTCATTTATTTATTAATAAAATATTTTGCAATACATTAAATTATCCTTGACCCCACTTGGTCATTAATTACAAACTTTAACATAAAATATAACATAATTTTCCTAAAAAACATAACATTGTTTTGCAAATTGGGGCATGTGACATACACACCCCCTTAATTTATAACATCGTCCTCAATGTTATTTATTCTTCGTCCTCAGAATTTCCCTGAAATAGAATTGGATATGGATCCCGCATATGACTTTCCAATTCCCAGGTGGCTTATTCTAGACTAAGGTGCTTCCATTGCACCCTCACCTGACCAATGGTGCGATTCCAAAGCGAGATCTCCCTCCTTTCGAGGATACAATCCGGTTCCACCAGAAAATATGCTTCGGGCTCCACCTGCACATCATTCCAGTTAATAACATGAGTAGCATCATGTACATATTTTGTTAATACAGAAATATCAAAAACATTGTGAACCTTTAAGTTTGGTGGTAAAGATAACTAATATGCTACCTGTCCTATTCTGGATAGTATTTCAAAAGGTCCGCAATATCGAGGTGCTAAATTCGCATAACTTCCTAACCTCAGAGAACTTTTTCTAGGTCTCACCTTAATAAAGACATCTTCACCTACCTGGAACTCATTTTGAGTTCATTTAAGATCTGCTTGACTTTTTTATTGATCTTGCGCAACTTTCAGGTTACCTTGCACATGTTTTACAATTAAATCCATCTCTTTTAATAATTTAGGTCCTAATACTAGCCTGTCAACTGGATTACTCCATGAGATGGGAGTATTGCACTTCCTTCCATACAAAATTTCAAAAGGACTATATCTTGCTGAGGCTTGGTAGTGATTATTGTAAGTGAATTCTACCAAGTGTAAGTAATATTCCCATTTACCTGGTTGTTCTTTTATATACATTTTGAGCAGACCTTCCAATACCTGATTTACTCTTTCAGTCTGTCCATCCACTACAACAAAAACTAGATTTAGCGTCTAATTTAGCGCCGGATTTTAGTGTAATTTTTTCTCAATTGTGGTGAACAATCTGGTGCTAAACCTGGCGCTATTGTACATTTTCGTAAAATGCTGTCTATTCCATCTTTTTTTTCATCCTTTTTAACATCCATTTTTGCGCCTAATTTTTTGCATCTTTTGTTACGCCTTTATTTCCACCCAATTTAGAAACTTCTATTGCATCTTTTTTTGCGTCCTTTGTTACATCCTTGTTTGCACCCAGTCTCACACTCAGTTTTGCATCCAATGTTGCATCTTATTTTGCTCCTAGTTTTTCATCGAGTCTTGCACCCAATTTTGCACCATGTTTTGCATAAGATTATGTGTCCAATTCTGCATCTAATGTTTCATCTAGGTTTGCATCCAATTTTTGGCCCAATGTTGCGTCTAGTTTTGCATCCAATTTTACTTATAATGTTGCATCCCCATTTGCATCTAATTTTGTATCTTGTTTTACGTCTTCTTTTGTATCCATGTTTGTGCCTAATGTTTCATCTTGTTTTATGTCGTATTTTGCACCTAGTGTTGCATCCCGTTTGATGTCTTTTTTTGCATCTATGTTTGAGCCCAATGTTGCACCCAGTGGTGTGCCTAGTTTTGCACCCATGTTTGTATCTAATATTGCATCTAGTTTTCTGTCCAATGTTGCATCCCATATTGCATTCAATATTACGTCTAGTTTTACATCCAATGTTTTGTCCCATCTTACATCCAATATTGTCTCCTTTTAAGTTTTTGTTTACGCCAAGTGTTCCTTCCATTTTTGCACCTTGTGTTATGCCTAGTTTTATGTCCATCGATACACCATATTTTGTGCTCAATTTAATGTCGAATTTTACGTCTAGTTAGGAGTCCACTTTTGCATCTACTGTTGCATCTAGTTTTGGACCTAGTATTGCATCTAGTTTCGAGTCATTAATTGTGTCTAGTGTTGAGTCTCTTTTTGCATCCAATTTTGCGTTTAGCATGACATCCATTTTTGTGTCCATATTTGCTTCTGACATAAGGTCGACTTTTGCATCCACTTTTGTGTTTAGTGTGACATCCACTTTTACATCTTGTTTTTCATTCAGTGTTGCGTCTAATATTGCATCCATCTTGCATTACTACATTTTTTACCTTTAGAAATACATTCCAATATCATTAGGGCATGGAGGAATCGAACCACCAACCTCCTGCTTGTAAAGCAGGCGCTCTTCCATTGAGCTAGCACCCTTTAAGAATCGGGAAGAGGAAAAACATTAACACATATATTTCATCATTTGTAAATCTAATAAAAGACAATAAGATCCAAAGACATTCATGCTTAAAATCCAAGTTATTTTTTCAACCACACTAATAAGCACAAAAATATACCATGCTAAGGCAACAAAATATCCTAAACAGTTATGCAATCTATTAAAGTGGTCTGCAAAAGAGTCTTAGAGAACAAAATAATGTATTCATGCATACCTAATAACCTAAACTTGATATGGACAAAGAATCAGGGATGTGTTTAAGAAATAGTTGTGGAATCCAATTGAGGATGTGTGTGTTGCTACATACATGTTGTTATTCATTAATGAGGTGATTTTGTTTAGCAAAGGGATGGTAAGAGAAGAACTCATGAATGGTTACTAAAAGAAGATGTCTACTATGTGCAGCATATATGATATAATGAATATTTTAACAATGAACACCAAAAAAGTTGATTTATATTATGTGCATTATTTATAATCTAAAAATTAGTAAGATGTCAACAGGAAAAAGGATCATACTGGTTTCCACAATTGATAAGGCTACAAGGAGGTAGATGAAGTTCAGGGGTTTCTCATCTTACTAATTATTGTTCCATAAAGAGATTCTGAAGGGCATTCCATCACTTCATGAATCCTGTGAATTTCAGGAGCAGGGGCGGAGAGGGGGGCGCCTCCACACAACATAGCTTCATGAATCCATTTAATAATAGCTAACAAAGAGAATGTGAAATAAGAACTAACAAAAAAAACACAAAAAGAAAAAGAGAATAATGGGATTCCAAGTAAAAATTAGTGAAGAGACATGGAGAAGGAATGAATAAAGGAAAGTTTACATAGAAAACAACAAATGTTTGCTTGAACTTTTCAAAAGGGGTTTATCAACAAACAATCTCAAATTGAAACTTATCTCAGGCACGCTAATGAACAATTCATGAGTTCCATATTTGTGATGATAAATACTAATTTGATTATGGGGTTCTAAATACCAATAGTTTTAATAATGGACAATTCAATTTCTTTCCCATCGAAATTAGACGTGCCAATTTAAATTCAAAGATCATTGTATAAATTTGAACCTTAAAGAACGAAGGGAGGTGGGGGTTTTGGAGATAGTTCAATTTTTTTCACTTAATATTAAATAATACAACATTCAACTTTACATTTGGGGATCACATGGGGTTTTGATAGGGGAGGACTAATCTAGGTCAAAATGAGAGAATTTTATTGTGCAAGTTCATTGTCTTGCAGAACTGCAATAATCTGAAATAGAAAAGTTGTGGCGTTGAAAGGACACAAGAAGAAAACCTCTGAAATTGCAAGGTCGTAGACACAACAAAGTGGTCAATACAATTTGAGACACCTCACCCGAAGTTTCCAAAACCAATGTTCCATAAGTGAACATAATTTTGCAAGAATTAGAATACCTGAAACACAGCTGAAAAAATCAAAGTTCCACAACAATACAAATTCCACAAGACCACATAGTGGAATATAGAAAAGAATCACAACAGTATTTGAATAAAGAATCAATAGGTCATGGACTTTAAAAATACAAGTTCTATGTGTTTTGAGAATCTAACTCAACAACAAAACGGTTGTGTGTGCATGTATGGATGTACGTAAGTGTATGAGTTAGGAGAAAACTTAAAAGCCTTGAAAGTAATGGTCTTCCATATTATAAGCATCTCTTATACAAAAATTATTTGTATTAAGCCATGCGAATATGCATGTGTTATTTATTCTATGCATTTAATCTAATTCTAGATCTGTAGGCAAAGAAAGACAACAAACTATCCAACATCCGTAAGAAACATCCAACATCCTCTATACGCACTTTGTATGAGCATGAACATTGTAAAAGAAAGGGATCAAAATTCTGTGCAACTCTAGACAGATGATCGTAACATACCCATTAGAAGGAAACTCATGAGCCCCAAACATGGGTAGACATGACAAGAACACTAATAATCTAAATAGAAGTAACAATAAAATATCTATGACATACCATTTATATTTAACATCTTTTTTGTACTTCTCCCAAATGCTTTGTTGTGACTCACTCTTAGGGATGACCTCCACAGTAGTCAATATTTCTCCTTCCACTACCTTCCCTGTAAGAACAAGATTTTGCACTTTCGACAACTTTGAAATATTGACATCAATTTGTTAGATGACACAATATCAAAACAGTCAAAAGGAATTCTATTAAACATTATCATCAATTGGAAATTTTAGGAAAACGTATTCTTGGATAACCATCTGAGTAGTAAAAATGAAAAATATCAAAGTAAAATGTAGTTGTGCTATGCAAACAAAAGGCATTTTCTTTAACAAATAATTCCCTAGCTTAGTATAAATAATAATTTTTATCTAGGGGTCCAACATGCCACCTTAAGGACCAACTTGTTAGTTAAAAACAAGCTATCATCCTAACAACTGACATCAAAAACAATGTAATAGCATTTGAATTAATTCCTTTCCACCTAACCTTGAAAGTTAGAGGATTCAATGCAAATATCCGATCCCATGTAGTGAACATTTATCCCATGTAGTGTTGTACTTCTTAAAATCAACAAGGTTCATTGTTTTAACTTACCATTTAGTGCTCAAATAACTACACTAAATTTGTTTTAATGGAGTGGTACTAATATTCACATAATCACTTGAGAATATATGGAAGCATTATAAAATTTTACCCAACAACAAATCAAGTAAACAACAAAAAAGAGGACTGTCACACAAAAAAGAGGTAAGTTTCACTATATTTTCATCATTTTAATATTGTAGAGCAGAGAAAGAAAGGCATACGAATGAGTAGATCATGGCAATAAATGCATGGAATTTATCTTAAAAGTAGGAAAAGTGTTGTTATAAAACCATTAATACAACAAGTCTCAGACTACTATAGGAATTTGGACAACCAATAGAGAAGGAAGCTTAATGTCAGAGTTACAAGTTGTTTGCAAGCCGTTTTCAAGCATTTTGCAGCAAACAAACTTTGAGGAGTAGGGTGGCTAGCCAAGACCAGTAATATTCAATTGTAGACATCCAAATAGTGTTGGAATTATCCATTGGAAGTTTCCTTTGGGTCATTAGTTGAAAATGTATGTATTGTAAGTGGATCCCTCCACATCTATTTAAGATTATATTGTAGTATAAAAATGAAAACTTATTCAACCTCTCACCAAAATATCTAGATACATCCAACAGACTAAATAGAGCTACAAACTAAAGATAAACTTAGGGAATATTTCTTAAATCTGCCAAGAAGTACATATAACTCCATCATACCTACCATCTATAAAATATGTACCTACTACAGCTTCAAAATCAACCACTATCTATAGAATAGAGACAACACATTCACATCCCAGCTAGAATAGATCATACCGTAGTCATGGCCTGTTAGGAGAGGGTATACACATTCACAAATAAGGTTTATCAACCCCAAAGGAATGATGTCCAAGTTAACAGTCCAAGAGCATCCCAGAGAAATGAACACGATCTACTTTATCAACAGCAAAATAGAATTATCATGCATTCTTCATGTGCTAACAAATGGAATTCAATTCAAAGGAAATTATGAAATTATTAGTGAGTCCAATATGACTACAACAATAATCCAGTTCAAATGAAGGAGAAAACCCATTTCTTAGGTAGATGCAAGGTCCTTGATGGACTTGGAGTAACGTTGGTGGTAGCAATTTGAATGAATACTGAGCCAAAGAAGTTGAATGGCACAATGGCCAGCGGGTGGGGAGGAAGAGGTTCAGTAAGAAACCACCAACAATCATCATAATAGATGAAGCAAAAACCTAAAAGAATTCAAAAAACCCTCAACTTGAGATTTAATATAAGAATGTGAAGTTCTTATTAGGAATGTGGGTCTTCCTAAGTTTCGATAAGTCTCATTAGAAAGCTGGTAAAAGAGACTTTCAGAAAATAACAAATTCTAATCTCCAGTGTTGTTAATTTTTCCCTTCAAGGTAACTATAGGGAAAAGTATCAGAGAGTTTGAATTAAGTTTTAATGTCCTTGTTTCAAGTTGTGTGGTGAGCAAAAGAAACTGTAGTAATTATCTGTAAAATCACCTAAGTGTGAAAAGAAAAAATAATAATGCCTAGTGAATTGACACTATTCGTTTATACATATATTCATGTTGCATCAAGTGGTAGATATAGGAAACATGATCTAGGGGGGCCTACCACATACATGAACATATAAATGCATTTGGTATGGCCCTGAAACACATCTGGTACATTGGATTCCATTCACAATGTGTCTTACTTTAGACCAGTATCTCAAAAAGTTGTTGTCCACCTTTTCAATGTTCATGTTCCTTAAGACAACTTAAAGAAGAAACCAGTACTGGTATTGGGCTGCGCTTTTTCTTGCCTCCAAGTGACCTTCCATATAGTATTTTCTCATTTCAAAGAAATTATTTTGGATAGAGCCGAAACAAGGTGAAGGGATTCCCTACAGCTTTTAGTTTCAGAAAATACTACATTTGACTTGAGTTGAAGAGCAACCTTTAAGCTTTTGGGCATTCCAGTTATTATTTTGCTAAGCAATCATTTCTGACACACTGATCTTGCTTTAAAAGTGAGGTCCTTTAGAATTTTTTGTTCATGTAATCAGTTATTGTGTGGTTAATGAACTTAAAAGATGTACATATGAGATACTCATCAGATGGCCTTCAAAATATATCGAAAGCACAGATGAGCACTTTTTACATTCTTATGATGGACTTAAAATACGTGAAATACATTTGGACTTTGGAAACTACTGTTTATCAATTTCACATAGAAATTGGAAAAGAACATGAGAAACACAAAGGCAACAACTCTGAAGTAGAGCAGTGTGGAAAAAGAGAAGAAAAGAGAAATATGTTAAGAGCAACTACTTTTGATTGTCTTCCTATTTAGATTTTGGGTCATCTAACTTACCCTTTTGCCGTGTTTCTTTATTGTCAACAATAGCTACATTCAGAACATTATTCCCTTTACTCAATAGTCTTACTGTTAATCAAGCTAAAGAGAGATTAACCTTGAGTCATCATTCCTATGACATGGAGTTTATTTCACTCTAACTGTACTTATTTCACATAGGATTGGACGAATTTTGTACCATAGCTATTGTTGGAATGATAAAGATATTGGTGAAGATTACACACCATCATTTGAAACTTTCAACATAAATTACATATTCTAGATGTAATAATCAGATACAACAAACTAATTTGAAGGCAATAAATGATGCAGCAGGTGAAGATAAGAGCCTATCTAACTTGTATGTTGTTCAAAATGGCTATAAAATCCATAAGAATCAACTCCTCAATGTTATATCAGAGAGCAGCAAAAACTAAATTACTCTATGGAGTTCAGACTTCAGACTGCATAGTGATGAGTTTCTTAATGTATCATTTATAAAAAATAAATGAAGGATACATTTTCCCCTACAAAGGTATATAACAACCTATAACCTTCGTGTGTTGTAAATAATTGTTATCAAAACTGTAAGAAACAACTATGTTCATGTTTTTTAGAGAGCAGCAAAAAATAGCAGTAATCTGCATCACAAGTTATAAATCACATTGACCATAAACTTCCAAATATGCCTCATCAAATTTCTTTTAAAAAAAAACATGTTTTGAACCTGATTTATGTGAGGTAACAGTAGTAGAGGGACACATTCAGTGAAATAGAGCCCAAATAATATTAGGAAAACTTAAGACATAATTTGCACAAGTAAAATGGTAATTACAATAAAGATGAAGCCTTGAAATAAGCACACCTGGAGGCGTTTTTCTATAGCAACAAAAGGTTGAACATCTCCCCTTGTTCCCACAATAAGCATTGCAATATTCAGCTTTGGGATTGCTTTACTTTGTTCATCTTCGTCATCTGATAGAATATATTTTCTTACGTCAAACACATCTAGTCCAAGCAATTTTGATGCCACTAGGGCACTACCAGTAACATCAACATCCACAATCCCATCATTCTTAACTTTTTCAAGGTTCTGAATAAGTTTTTTCTGCAAATACACAAGGATATTCCTAAATTTAAGTAGTGTACAATGTCACACAGGTCCAAGATTACAGAAAATGAAAATGGTCAAAATGATGGATTTTATATCATATTATTAGGTACTTCAATAAAGAACAAAAATAGAACTATCAAGGAATGCATAAATAGATTTCAACATTAATCCATAGCCTTTCAAATTTATAATGCAAAATCAGAGATGAGAATCAATGCATAAACATTAAATTTTCATTCTATAATCCAATATGAATTTAATTAATCAACAAAAGAGCAATGGGATACATTATAACATTTCTCAGTGGTTGAATCGCTTGAATGGGAAAGAACATAACAATATATGTAACTAATGAATCTATGCTAATATCAACAATTCTTTGGGACAAAATTTTCCCCAGTTGTTGAATGGTATATAGCAATATATATATATATATGTGTGTGTGTGTGTGTGTGTGTGTGTACATAACGAATCTAGGCTAATGTCAGAAATTCTTTGGGACTAAATTTTTTCAGAATATGCTTTAGCGGATTCCAAGGATAGAAAAAATCCCACTTGCCGAAAACGACCAACCTCAATTGACAATTAAGTTGGAGATTAGAATCTAGTAGTGTGTAAACAACTTTTATTTCATACTTCACATAAGATATTGTTAATAATTACATAAATTATAACTTCATGCAATGGGACGCACATTTCTAGTGGTATGGGATGCACATTTCTAACGGTTAGGCTATAACCTTGGTGTAGTTAAAGTCCTTTCCTTTGTTGTCTATTTTTGTTGTTGGGATTTGGCTGAATAGATATTTTGCAACGTTTTTAGTTTCTAGTATGAAATCAAGTTGTCAATTGATTGTTGTAATACATGCATTCCTCTATGTGCATGAGAGGTAATTTTCTTCACGGGTTCATTGAAACAACATAATAGCTCTTTCATCTTTTCATGATTTATTTCCATCTGGTTTTTTAGGGTAATCATTCATTTTTTTCCACGAATACCTCGAATAAACCCACCAGGAACTTCCCCTCATTTCAAGGATAGTACCTAGGGAAAACCATATTCTTCAGGTCTCAAGGCCTATACAACAATATACTCATTAAGCGGTTAACATGTTACTTGCAGGAATTGATCCTGATCCTGGGTGAGGAGGATAACACTCCTATTAACTTCCTAGGCTAGACCCATATGACAAGAAGGCGATCCCCCTTTGACTGATGTTTTTTCTTCATTCTAAAAATCATCCAAGATGTTATGGTGGTGACTACCAAGGGAAACATTATTGAGATTCCTTTATATTGCTATGTATTTTCCTTTATTCTTTTTGTTGATTAATGTCATACATCATATAGCAGTGGCAGATTTCTTGCTACATTTTATGGGCCCTAACTTCCTTGGTCCCATTGACATTTTTGAAATATAATTATGTTGTAGCAGAGCTTTGGGGCAGATTCACAAATCAGATTATACCAGTGAATGAAGCATACCCTCTGTCTAGCCTAGGAGCCAATATAGCCTTGATTCATTTTTTGGACAAAGTGTTCATTATTTCTTTCATATGCGTAAGAATCTAGGGCATGGTATGGATGGATGATAAATTTGTAGTGCATGATTCCTCTCCTCAAAGGGAAACCAAAGATGGAAATAATGGAGAGTCTTTAAGATGACTTCAAGATATATTAGTGACTTTGAAAGTCAAATATGAAGGATATTCAAAGGTGGCTAATTTTTCGTTTTTCATGGATAACTCCATAACTGAGTATGTGTTAAACACCTATATTCTTGACACCTGCTAAGAGCCATATTTTAAGATATTATGACTGTTAATTTAAAGTTGAATGACGGGTAGGTAAGGATACATAGGAGAAGTAAAATTTTGTACAATTCTTGTCTTTGCACCATTGTTTATATTGTATAATATATGATTTAGGTTTTTGAAAAAACAGAAAAAAAGCATTGTTATTTTTTCAAATCAATCCCACCTCCACTAAATTATGTATGTTGGTTTTAAGAAAAAATACCTTTATGTTTGTATAGGCCAAATTGTACACACCCTGCAATCATCGTAGTCCAAGATCTACACCTAAGTGTGGGATAATCGAGACAAATGTCGGGAACTGACAAACTCTTTGACAGAAGTTTCAGTATTTCAAGGCAATCATGTCAAACACTATTGTCTTCCAAAGAAAAGCAATATCAAAAAGAAAATAGAAATTTAGGCTTATAATCACAATATAAGCTTTGTTGAGAAAATACAAAATATTCAAATTTTCCCTTGTTTAGAACCATTTATCCAAAACCTTATATTTCTCCTAATAGCTAAAACATGTATATAAAAGATTGTAAAATTAGTGAATCAAATGAAGAATTTTTTACCTTTTACGCTAGACTCAAAGGCACAAATAAAGCTTTCAAGACAACCTTCTGCACCGTTCCAGAAACAGGCCAACAGGAAAATATATGATATTAGTATTCTAGGGAATATGAGATGAATAGTCACAACTCAAACCTATCTAGCCAAACCATTTTATAAGATTCTAGTTCATAGAAAAAACATACCATTTTGGGCTTCCAGCTAGAAAATTATTTAGTTTAAAACATCTGACCTCTCTACCTTTCATTTCCACTTTTTTATGTCTTAAGATTGAAACAATGGCCCAAAATGTACACACTTTTTGTTGACTAGTGCTTACACAAGTGTATCTCAATAGCCATGTCAAAAGAGCCAAATAATTAATTAGCAATACATATGCATTAGACATCAGTTGGAATTTTACACAAAAATTGAGTTGTCTATAAATCAGAAGAAAATGGCATATTGGTGGATTAACATGTGACTGAAGGGCAGTATCATCTCATTGTATAAACTTCCTTTAAATAAGGGGAATGGAAATGGAGCCCCTGTGTCACTAACAGTAGACTACACTGCTACTGATCTGGTATGTAATGATCTGTCTTTTACATAAGGGAGTGTATGTGAAGAGATGGTAACTACTATTTATTATATTTCTATAGTTTGGCTGAAATTTGTATCCAGTTTAAAGTTGCATGATAGAAAGAAGGAAGAAGTGTTCCATGTAATGATTGACAATCATTGGTTGCTTATTGTATGGAGGGAATTTATAGAGCATCATCTTGGGAACAGGAAAAAAATGATTCTAGAATCCCATGTTGTAACAAATATGAACCAACAGATTTGTTTGCATCACCTTTGTTGTTGTTTCCCTGTCTTATATCTTCCATCTCAAAGGTCAAGCAAATATTAGATAAGAATGAAGTTCCTGACTTGTTTGATGTTCTTCCTAGTTCTGAAGAAGTTCTGCTTTTTACTGGGAATTTTAGCAAGGTCTGCAATATCACATTTTGTAGTTCATTATTGTTGAAATCAGACCACTGTCAACAAAGTGTCGAAACAAGCAATGTTTAGGATTACCATGTCAATGGTACCAATCTCGATAGTTCTGAATGTTTTGCATTAAAGGAAATTCACCATGAGTCTGCAACTATATATGGAATATTTGTTGAATACCTAATAAAGGAAACATGTGCATTTTTTAATATAGATGCTACCTCGGGGCCTTGTGGGCTTAATGGTATTGATGCAACAGGTACTGCAGGTAATCCTACCAAGTTTATGAGCACTCTATCTCTTGCTTCCAGGTAATATGTTATAAGGTTAAGATGGACTTTCTAATGAACTCTCTTTTATCCTACCAAAATATATCCTCATTTTATCTTTTGTTTATCTAAACTGTTATTGTTCTCTAAAATTTCTAAGTTGTTATATGGATCAAATTTATGTGGACCTTCGAAAACTAAATAACGGAGATAATATGTGTGGTCTTGTTATCACTCCAGGAAACTCCTCTAGGTTGTAGCTCGAGGATGCCTGGTAACTTACAATGTTTTTTTAGGGTTTCAGATATGGGTCAATTTAGTCGACCTATGTAACCTTTCCACTCTCAAGACATGCATAAGATTCACTCATTTACAAGGCTTTTATTTGCAATTTGCTCAGAAATTCAACTATAAAGTGCAATGATGGAGAACTCACCAGGCTGGAAAACTTACTCACATAACACATGCATATAAATGGATCAATATTGTTGAGGATGGTATTTATAAATCAAATATCACTAATAGACCAATAGGATGACATCTATCGGCTTTTAAATAAATCTGAAAATTGACCTAAATGCACATTCAGGCATAAACATAGTAAAGAAAGAGATGATGGCTGAACAGATCACAACAAAAGAGCTTATACCATGAACAAGTAAAATGAGAAGCTTGAAAGTATTATTGGCTCATAAATCCATAAAGTTAAACCTTTATTAAAAAATAAATCATGGGCTTTATAGCCTTCTACAAAAATCACAGATCCTAAAAATTCGATCTGTTTACACAAAAATAATTGAAAGTGACAATTTTTCCAGATTAGGGCTTCAAACCCTTGCTAACTGTTTGTTTATCTACCATGAAGATCTAGTTCACTGAGTGAGATTTTAATAGCTGAAGTGGTCGCTGATAATCGGGATCGCTGGTTCAGTCTGAAATTGTCATCAACAACTAGTGTTTCGGCAGTTAATCTGAAGTGACATTTATTGTTTTAATCTGCTAGAGTTTTCTACCTTGTCACCGCAATCATCGATCGGAAGCTTTGTCTTCTAGTCCATCGATGCCCCAAGTCTCAACACTGCCGCAGTGTCGTCGCCTTAAATCACTAGCATCGCGGCGGCTTCTTCATAGGCGATCAGAAGCTTTTTCCTTTAGCCCATCAGCGCTCCAAATCTCAACGCTAGAGCTCTTCATCATTAGCTCATCGGTGATCGGGAGCTATGATAACTAATGCATCAGAACCTTTTTTCTGAATGCTACCGTAGTTTTAGAGGTGAAATGAACTGAACTTATCGCTGCCGAAAGTTGATTGACGAAGGTATTGGGGCATTGGTCTTCTATGCCGTCGATGCACAGTCTCGCTATTCGCCAATTGGCGTTATCTCTATTGTTTTTCTTTTTCAAAAATTTATATGCTTGACTGTCGATGATTTCGGTTTATTGCTATCGGAGGTCAGTAGAAGTTTGAATCGGAGCTTTAGTCCCCTGTGCCCCGTTGGAGAGAAGCTTAGCCATAGAGGAGATAGTTGAGTACATCACCTGTGGACCAACCAACCACTATGGAGGGGCTTCATTGTAAACTCGTCAATCCGTAGGCTATATGTCTTCCGACATTGTGGCTCCTTAGTGGACTAACTCACAGCTCCATTGTCTTTACTTATTCTGACCGCCGATGATTTTCTATTGTTCGTGCTATCAAAATTCTTCTTGTCATTGATTGGAGCTTTAGTCTTCTGTGTTGCCGACACTGCAGAGGAACTCAGTTGTAAACTTCGTCGATCTGTATTCCTTCTGTCTCCCGCCATTGCGGATCCTTATTGAACTATCTTGCCGATGGTTAGTCCTTAGAACCTCCAATCACTGAAGTTTTCATCTAGTCACAGAACTCGTAGTAAGTCTGTCTTCCGTCATTTCGGCTCTTTAGTGGACTATCTCGCCGCTACATTGTCTTTGGTTCTTTCAATCTCTGAAATGTTCATTTGACCGCGGAATTTGTAGTCTGTAAGTCTGTTAGTGGCTAATGAGATGTTCTGATCCTCGCCCAAGCCACCGAAACTACAACTTAGTGAAATTTTTATCAACCACAGAGGCTTTCAAACTGTTAGTGACATTCATATTTCTTATTGCGTGAATTAAATTCTTCATACAAAAATAAATTATCTTGGGAGATAACATCTGGCTCCTACTTGGGAATGGGAACCTCCCAGTGAGGTCCCAAGAACCCTAGACCAAAATGCCTTTCCCTAAAAAGAACTAAGTAATTTAACACTATTATTTATTGTTCCATTGGGTATGGATTCTTATTCTGAAAGCAAACAACCTACTATCTACTAATTTACAATCATAAGGCCTCAGAGCCTCAAATAAAATAGAGTTTCAGGAACCGCCCATTTACTGGGCCATCGAATACTTCTTCACCTTCCAGATTCAGTAGTTTGAAGTTGTTATTCTCATATACCTGGTCTATAACAAAAGGGCCAATCCACAAAGAGTCAAATTTTCCATGTTTCCCCTTGTCCTGTCTGACAACATCCCACTTGAGGACCCAATATTCGACCTGGAAGTTGTCTGCCTTTGCTCTTTTGTCAAACATGCCTTTTATCCTCTATTGATGAGCTTCTGATTTTCCTATAACTTGCTCCCTGATCTACTGTAACTCCACCAAATCCATCATCCTTCTCATCATATCATTTGGTTCATCCTCCTCTTCCTGAAAGAACTTTGCCACTGGAAGGATGAGCTGGATAGGAAAGATGTCCTCAGTGCCATAAACTAGTTTGAATGGATAAGTCCCTATGGATATTTTATCTGTCACCCTATCAGCCCATAAAGCAAACTTAAGCTTTGAATCCTAGCTTTTCTGATTTGTCTCTAGCAGTTTCCTTATGATTCTGACTAAGCTTTTGTTGGATGACTCAGCCAGGCCATTTCCTTGTGGGTAATAGGATGTGGAGTGCACCAATTGAATACCCATTGATTCACACATTCTAACTAATTCCCCAGCCTTAAAATCTGGTGCATTATCAGTTACTAACCTTACTGGGCAACCAAACCTGTTGAAGATGTTTTCATATAAGAATCTAATGATGACTTGGTGAGTGGCATTTCTGGTGGGTACTGCTTCTATCTATTTGGTAAAGTAGTTAGTGGCTACCGAGATCCATTTATGCTGTCCACTGGAAGATGGATTTAATTCACCTATGAAATCCAGACCCCATTGTTGTAAAGGCCCATTCAGTATAACAGGCCTAAGGGTCAAGGATTTGAGCTGCTGCTTCCCTATAAATCTTTGACATTGGTCACAAGCCCTTACAAAAGTGCATACATCAACAAAGAGTATTGGCCAATGGTATCCTTATTTTAATATCTTTTGGGTTGTGGTTTTCCAGTAGTGGTAGCCTCCACATGTACTGGAATGAAATTGATGCATGACCTGCTCTACTTCCTCTTTATCTAGACACCTTAACAAAATTCCAGACTGATTCCTCCAGTACAGAAGTTTGTCAATTATGCAAAACTTAATAGATTTCAACTTAAGAGCTCGTGCTTGGTTAGGAGTGAGATCAGGAGGAACTTCTAATTTAAGCAAAAATTGAATGATACCTGAGTACCACTCAAAAGAATATATGTTCTCAGCTACTGCTGGACTATTATTTTGATCTTGATTTACTTCTGTTTTAGCTTCTACCATAGTCTGCACCTTTGTTGATCTGACACATGTGAAATTTATTCCCATCAGTTCACAGTTTTCTTTGGCCATGAGTTTGGCCAGACCTAATCCCTTTACCAGCTTGGTGGATTTCACCTCTACATCAAACTCAATGAGTTTGGCAATCCACTTAACTCTCTTCCCATCAATGTCAGGATAAGTCAAAACATCCTTCACAGCAGCTGAAGGGACATATGCAATGATCTTTGCATGGAAAATGTAGATTTTGAAGCTCTTCAAAGATTTTATGAGAGCGTAATCCTGCTTCTCAATTGGGTCATACTTCAGCTCAGCATCTCTTAGGGTTCTGCTGAAGAAAGCAATTAGATGATCAAGACCTTCAGCATTCTTTTGTAATAGTATAGTTTCCACTGTGTCATAAGATGCAAAAGAGAAAATGTAAAAACCCTTGTTGTAGTCAAGACTAATCAGGGTTGGGACCTCCATGATGGCTTTCTTAATGTCTTCAAAATAATTTCTTGCCTGGTCGGTCCACTTGATCTCTGCATCCCTTTTTAGCATGGTTGTTATGTGCTTTACCGGCTCAGAGAAATTTGGAATCAATCTACTGACAAAGTTTATCTTGCCTAAAAAGGACTGAATGTCTTTTTTGACCTTGGTATTAATAGCTGCTGAACTACTTCCACCCTTACTGGATCGATCTTTACACCTTCTGTTGAGACTATGTGGCCTAGGAAATTTCCTTCATTGAGTGCAAACTGGTACTTCTTGGGGTTCAATGATATTTCGTACCTTCTACACTTCAGAAATACCTTCCTTAAATGTTGCAAGTGGTCATGATGTCTATGAGAGTAAATTGTTAAGTCATCCAAATATATCAGCACAAATTTATCTTTTAGCCCTACAAAAGCTAGGTCCATGGCTCTCTGAAAAGTAGCCCCGACATTCATTAGCCCAAATGGCATTTTAGCATACATGAAGCTGCCCCAGGGGGTGGTAAATGCAATCTTATCTTGGTCATCAGGGTGTACAACAACTTCGTTGTATCCAGAGAAGCCATCAAGGAAAGACATAACTCTAGCCCCCAAGACTTTCTGCAATAGGTGCTCCATCTTGGGCAGTGGATAGTTGTCTTTCTTGGAACACTTGTTCAGGTTTCTAAAATCCACACACAACCTGATTTCTCCATTTTTCTTTCTTACCACTACTAGATTTTCAATCCACTTGGAATATCTGAGGGGAATTATGATCTTGTCTTTGAGGAGTTTGTGGATCTATTTCTCAATCACTAGTAATAGAAGAGGGATAATGGGTCTCAGCTTCTGTTTGAAAGGAATGGTGTCCTTATCCAAAGGAATCATGTGCTAAATGATGTTGGTGTCATATGTTTTTAGGTCACTATAATCCCATGCAAAGACATCAGCAAACTCTTTTATCAAGCTGCAAAATTCATACTTCTATCCAGCAGTCATCCCAGTGGATAGATTTATCAGTTTTGGATGGATTTGGCTGCCTATGTTTTGCTCTTGGACAGCAGGATCTAGCTCCCTTTTGGAAGGCTTGAAAGGGATGTCGTTGTGATCAAACAGTTCTTCAAATGGCACTAGACCTCCGGGTATGTAGTTGCTGGGAAATTGGATAATATTCTGCTCAATTACTTTATCTTTTAACTTGAGTTGTTTGGATTCCTCCATGTTAATGTTTTACTGGTCTATGTGTATGTCGAAGAATTCATCCACTAACTGAAGGAATTTACTAAGCTCCCCATCATTTTCAAACACCCTAAAAAAATTTACATTGTCTGGCAGAGAGGGTCTGTCACTACTACATTTCGACCAAAAATCCGACGGCCGTCATGTCGGATTTTCGACACTTTCCTGTCGCATGTATGACACTTTGATTTTTTCTTAAGCGTCGGAAACTTGGCGTCGGTTATCCAACACTTAAGTAAACGTCGGTTAAGCGACACTTAACTAACCGTCGGTTAAATGTCAACCGTCGGATAAGCGACAGGTATAACTGTCGTTTAAACCATGGCTCTAGAGAGTATGCGTCGCATAAACGACAGATAGAGATGTCGCTTAAGCGACGGATATGAAGAAAAAGCATCGTAAAATCGACATAGAGAGCCATCGCTTATTGGACGGATATCAAGAAAAATCGTCGCAAAAACGACATTAAGAGTTGTCGCTTAAGCGACGGATATCAAGAAACAGCGTCGCATATGGGACGGATATCAAGACAAAGCGTCGCATAAACACTAGCCATAGCCGTCTCTTAAGCGACGTGTATTAAGAATAAGCGTCGCATATTCGACATATAGAGCTATCGCTTAAGCGACGGTCGGTGAATTTTTAAAAAATAAAAAATATTTTAAATATCGACATGGTGGAATGGAAGCCCTATTTCCAAATGTATAGGTTCTGCGGCCCATGAACCAAAGGTTTTTTCATGGCAGATCGTGTTGACTACCCAGCAATCCAACATTACACAAGTACCACTTTCTCAAGTTATCATCCCTCAATACATCATTATATTGCACCTCTAAGATGGTTAAGGTGGTTTA
>LPNX010750126.1:0-20689 GCA_001517045.1 Pseudotsuga menziesii | reverse complement strand
GCTGCTCTCAACCAAAATGACAACAGTGAAAAATGGAGATGAATAGAAGAGAGTGGAGGGAAGAAAATGTATATATACAGAGTCTCTCACACACATCTCCACTCTTCAATTCAAATGCCTCTCATCAACGGCTGAGAAGCCTCGATCCGTTGCACCCCGATCTTCTACATACGGACCGTCGATGAGATTTCG
The DNA here is from genome assembly GCA_001517045.1 of Pseudotsuga menziesii. Lineage (NCBI taxonomy): Eukaryota > Viridiplantae > Streptophyta > Pinopsida > Pinales > Pinaceae > Pseudotsuga > Pseudotsuga menziesii. The sequence continues at coordinate 20,497 of LPNX010750126.1, read as the reverse complement.
TCAACGGCTCCAATCAAATTGAGGAGGATTGCTTCGAGTCTAGAGGAGCCACGCCGCTTGTAAGATGGGACATGTAACTGATCAACGATGGCAAATCACTGAATCGTCAGACGATACATATCGACGGCGTAAAAATAAAAAAGCAATAACTGCGAGGAGTCTCTTCCATTTGGTAACGCCTTATGGCGTAAAATAAAAATAAAAAAGCAATAACTGCGAGGAGTCTCTTCCATTTGGTAACGCCTTACGGCGTAAAAAAATTCAAAATTAACAATTTCATTCATGAAATGTAAATCAAATATACACTCTTGATAATTTAACAAATACTAGAATGTATCTCATTCTTGGCCCATAATAGAAATGTTATATATATATATATATATATTTTTTTCAATTTAATATTTTATTTACATTTTCATTTATATATTTAATTAGAAAATACAAATACTTACATACTAACTTATATACCCAATTTTTATTATTATATAAGTTATAAGTTAAAAGGTTACGTAAAATAAACTTATTTTTATTGACACATTAATGAATTAAAGTCGGCTCTCAAAAATTAAAACTAAAGATCATAACACAGCAATATAAATAATGTAAAAATTCGTGCAGCTTTTAATTGAGATATGTTTTCTCGTGAAGATGGACTCAACTATGCAGTCCGAAACGCGTCGAGAACTAAAACTCTACACATGTATCCCCTTGAAGATAACTGCAACATGTGAAAGCCTTAATGAAATAAACTTATATTCAAGTTTTGTCTTTCAATGATTTTGTTTATTTTCGAGAAAATATCAAAATGAACAATTTCATGAATGAGTGTTTTATTACGCTGAAGGCCTTTTTTATAGGGATGTACCTCTATAGCTTTCATCGTACGAATGCATTTATGAGACATGAAATTCACACGAAATGACATCGAAATTAATCGAAATAAAAATTTCTCGAATACGATATGTGACAATGACGACCGCGGTTTGACTGCGTCTTAAGAGTCGACGGCACGGTTCACATTCTGCCTCCCTCTGAGGTCGTCCACGTCAGAATCTGGGCAGGATTTCTGATTTCCATGTCATGGCGAAACCGCACGCACACGCACTGAGAGATTAACGGCGCCGTCAAGTGCACCAACTGAACCTGACCTCTGTGGCGGTACGATAAGCGCAGTCCCGGCAGCTCGCCGTTAGCATAACCCGGCTTAAACTTCAAGTAAAAGCCGAACTCTCAATTAATCACGGGTAGTCTTGACAAAAACATGTGAACCGCCAGCGGTCTAGAGGCCAATCTGGGTCTCGGGACAAGGACACGACAGGCAGGCCTTTCTTCACGTTTAAAACCCGCTTTTCAATTGTCCCATGGCAGCGTCGTAACAGTAGCTTAAAAAATTCGCCTGTATCGCTTTCACGCATCCTATGCACATTCTCTTTCATCAGACATGTGTGATTAGATCGTTTTTACATTTGTTATTCCTTAATACAGTACTTTTTACTTCTTTCTTTTTTAAATCAAACTGCATTAATTTATTTTTTTACTACAAATTTTAACCATATTTTGTAATGTATGATACAATTTTAATATTAATCATAATTATTTTAAAAAATCAAAATAATTATAATAATTTTTAAAATACATTTTTCTAATTGGTTTAGTATACTTTTAAAATAATTTTAAAAATTTTTGAAATACATTTTTCTAATTGGTTTAGTATACTTTAGGTCGAACATAATTCCCTATTTTTGTGATTTTTTATCAAAATTTAAACATAAATAAAATAATTTATAAAACAAAAACTTCTTAGAGTGCCATGTATTATCTAATTGAATGGATTTCAGGAAGACACTCGTGGAAATAGTGTTAAACATAAGAATTTGAAAGATGAGGACTAATTTAACAGTAGTGATGAAGCCTACAGTGAGGTCAATGAGTTCAACATCATGAAAATAAGCAATTCAGGGGTTGGATATGAGGAGAACAAAAGTGTGGGGCAAGGCGATGGAAGTGAGTGTCTTAATCGGTCACTTCACTCTCGAAGCGTCTCCATGGATAGCATTATGAGCAAGATGCATAGCTTCAGTGATGACTTAGAACAGGAATCGTCTCAAGGTCGAAATGTCAGACACTCCCATAGCAATTCGATGGATGGAAGTACAAGTTTCAATGTGGAATTTGGGAATGGGGAATTCAGTGCATCTGAGATGAAGAAGATCATGGCCAGTGAGAAACTGGCAGAGCTTATTACGGTTGATCTTAAATGTGTCAAAAGGTATGGTTCCATAGGTGTACTTAAGAATTTCAATCAATGAAATTCTAGACATTAATTTCTTGCAAAAGTGTTTTTGTGTGAATATATCAGTCTTTAACTCGGGCTTTATTTCTTCAAAATACATTAGTTTCTTAGACTTTCTCAAGATTCTTAAACCTGGAAGAATTATTGTAAACCGAGATTCAAATCTCCAACATTGTTCTCAAACTGGGCAATCCACAAGGGACCAATTCCCATATTTTAGCTTTAACAATTGCCATAAGTTTTTTTGTTTCTCCATACATTCATGTTGCATCGTTTTAAATTAAAATTTGCTGCATAATCCAAGATATTGGCCAATCGTCAGTCGACTGCATGCTCTAAGGAAAGAAAGATGCGATATATCTTGGAGCTGGAACGCAAAGTTCAGATCTTGCAAACTGAGGAAAGTTCACAGTTGACTCTTTTGCAGGTGAGTTGCATGTACTGGGATGAAAACTTACATTTGAGATTCATAATAAACTCAGTGCTAACTATAAATTTATTGTATATGTGTCGCAGGATTCTTATAGTTCAAAAGTACAAGTGAAGGCTTTGACATCGACTATTATTGGTAATCCAATGTCAAACAAAGATGTAAGTACTCCATCAAAACACACACTAGAAATAACTCCTATTAAAGCATTGCACCGATACACGCGAGAATGGACATTAAAAGTTAGGGTACTTTAAAAAATTGACCTTCATAACTCCAACAATTCTAGGGGACCAGGACATGTTTTTAGATTTGATGTTATTGACATTGAAAATAGTGAGATTCACATCACGTGCTTCAACATCCATCTTTGCATAGACACTGGAAAAATTTACATAATTTCAAAAGTATCCAATAAGCCTGCAAAGAAAGAATTCAATCACTTAAAAAATGATTGGAAATAAGTCTAGGCAATACCTCAACCATAAAACCTTTCTTAGAGGATGAACCATCCATACCACAACAAGATGGTATTTGGGGTATTTGGCATTGCTAGAGGTGCAACCAACAAGTGTATGAATGTGAATTGCTCTATAACACAACTTTTTTCGCTTTCTACAACATATACAACTTCATCTTGGTGTTTCACTTGCCCTGTTTTGAAGGTATGCTAGTTTATTTTTAAATTGCTTATAGAATGGTTGTATAATTACCCCGGGACAGTAAACTTGTTTTTTATATTTAAACTAGTCTAGATTTGTTATGTAAATACCTAAGTAAATACCTAAGTACACATGCACATTTACAAGAATCCACTTGAAACCTCGCTCTAATTACGATATCACCACGAAACGTGTCCAAACAAGATTTACCCACGGTAAACTTGCAGGAGTGGTACTGGTGTTGTAACCCTTTACTAATGATGAGTGGGTAGATGGTGTAGTATAGTAAACCCATTTCCATCTTCTCATCATCTCAAATATTCCCAAGTATCGCATCATGCCTCTTCCATATTAGTCAAATTTATAGTTTGCTATAATTTTCAGTTCCTAGATCAATTATTTCGCCCCGATGGAGGTCGAGTTTAGAGGATTGGCTACTGTGTTTCCCCTGTTAATCATAAGCATTTTCTTATACGTAGCTAATTTTCATTGTCTCTTTGATATTTGTGGAGATGGTTCATTGGCCTATGAATATCTAAAGCAAACCATTGATATGGTACTGAACAGTCGCGATTTACGATAATATACAATAAATTTTACCCAAAAATTGGTGCAAGAAAGGATTGTTGTCGTCCACGAAGAGGCCTACAAGAAAGATTCGATAATAGATCTTCAGGAAGTATTCATCTGGTTTGCAGTTGATAGTTCAACTTGCATTTTATTTGGAAAGAATGGCGTGAATCCTACAACTTCCTTTGTCAAAGAATTTGATGAAGCCATCGAAGCATGCATTTATAATCGAATCATCATTCCTACTAATTGTAAACTAATGAAATTCCTGAATATTATGCATTCTACATAGACGAAAGAGATCAAGAATAGAGATGCCAATACTGAACGTGACTTCATAAGATGTGGTTCCTAAGATTCGGTTTCTTCATACATGGAAAATTGGAGCCGTTAAGATTTTAGACATCAGCTAAGCGGAAGCTTACTTTTCTCCTTGGAAAATAGATTCAAATTTAAAATTTAAATGAATTCTTCTTGTATGAATATTATTATCCAAGAGGCGTCCATTTTTATCCATTCTTCTATATTTCTACTGGGTGTAAAGAGGGGGTTCAAGAGAAGAGTATGCTCCTCCGAGATGTCGAAGCTTAAATTTAAACCACATATGATTTTGGTGTGCCATGATTATTCCTTCTTGAAGGTGTAAAATTAAATTTGCATGCCGTTGAACCCAATCTTTCCTTGGGTAGAACTTATCGATAAAAACTTATGTCTGACCTCACCATTGTTGTTGCACGAGGGAAGAAGGATATCCACAAGTGATTATGTTACCTTGTTCTCTACAAAATTGTAGGATGAAATTATAGCTATTCCAAGTGAGTAAGCCTGGACCCATATCCACATAGAACAACTCTCTGCCATCTATATAAGTTGTATCAATCCAAACATGATTGAGCTGCTGAAGCTGATGCAAGGCATTTTATAAGCCTTTAAAGGCTTCTTTTTCCCATCTCTTCAAGATCTGAATTTTCATTGGAAATGAATTTATTTGTTGAGTCAAATAAAGTGCCAGATATTTATCTACTTCTTTTTGTTTGCGCAATTCAAAAAATTCTCTCTTTCTTCTTCTGTCAAAGGGATCTTTGAAGATCCAAAGATTTCAATTTTTATTTGAAGAGTTTGATGCTCCAGAGATGAAAATATTGAGGCTTGGTTTCTCCTGTAGTTATTAGCTTGTTAACATATCAGCAACACAATTTAAATAGCCTCATTTTTATACAATCTCAAAATAAAAATTTTGCAACCAAAGAAACCATTTTAAAGTTCTAGAACTATTTTTCTACCATAATATTTTCATTTTTGAATATCCAAGGCATTGTTTTCAAATATGTTCTAACAATGAATTTAATAAGTTTTAAATAAAGCTTAAAATGATTTACAGTCTTTTTTACTACAAGAATTTCATTATGACACAACGGATAATTGATTTATGCATTTTTGAATGCTCTTGAAGTGTAGCCACATATTTCTTCTTTGTCTCCATGTTTTTCTATAAGGATACATCCCCAAGATCTATTATAGGCATCTGTTTCAATCACCATTTGACCAGAACTTTGCGGGATTGAGAGTGGAGGAAGTTGTTTCACTTTATCTTTGATTTTCTTTACTACATCCATCATAGCTTTATTCCAATTTGAGGGATTTTTCTTCAAGCATTGTTGTGACAGATAAATGTCATTTGCTTTCCCTTTGTAGAATATCCTGATTTAATTCAGACTTCCCAAAAAACTGTGCAATTGAACATTTTCTAAGATTTAACCAAGGAAGTGAGAAAAAACCTTCAATACATGTTCTTGAAGGATCACATGTCCTTTACTTATTTTCTATCCCAAAAATTCAATATCCTTTTTGCTAATTTCCATTTTGGATTTAGACCAAACCAAACTATGTTTAAAAACTAAAAAATAAAATTCTTGAAGATGCTTTAAATGTTCGTCCAAATTTCTTGAACAAATAAGAATATCATCTATATCAATTAATGCCCATTTCTTTTCTCTGAAGATGTATTCCATTCTTTTCTGAAATTCTGATGGTGTATTGTTGATGCCAAATGGAAGGGCTTTCCACTAATATTTCCCATGAGGAAAAAAATGATGTTTTAAACATGTCTTTCACTTCAATTCCAATCTTTTAAAAAACGAACTTTGGGTCAAATTTGCTGAAAATTGTACATCCTGCTACTCATTGCAAAAGACTCGATTTATCAGGGATAAGGTGTCATACTAGTTCAAGGGAGTTGATTAGTGGTTTAAAATTTACAACTAGTATGGGTTTGTCTCTTTTTATCTCAGAATGTTTGTTGACCAAAAATTCTTGGCATGCCCAAGGGATCTTAGAGGGTTCTATGAGACCTTTGTCTAGTAGTTCTTTAATCTCATTTGCATAGAATTCTCTTTCCGAGGGATACATGAGGTGCAATCATTTTCTAATTTTGAGGAAATTTCAGAGAGGGTAGAATCTTTACGCATTCTTGCATAGGCAATGCATCTTTCCATTTAAAACAATTCTGCAAGACTGGGAGAGGGGTTAGACTTAGGTACATAATTCTTACATTGGAATGAAGCATAATAGTATAGAGGAGTGGAAACTCTTCTGTCATTTATTGTACAGGTTAAAATCATATTAGGCTCATCAATTGTGATGGGGCTAACTTTATGAAAAAATGGTGATTCTATTATGCAATCTTCCTTGAGGTCAACTATTCTATTGAGATGCAAAACTTATTTTATTCCACTAATGCTTATTGGAAATTCTGGAACTCTACCTTTTAGCAGTACATGAGTTCATTCAATGGCTACACCATGTTCATTTTCTTTTTCCTAGTAAAAATATGGTATAGCATTTCATTTTTCCAAATTCATCTTGAAACCTAAATGTATCATACAATCAAGCTCATAATATTTGAATTTAGAACGAAAAAAAATTATTTTGATGAAATATTTAAGACCACTAAAAAACCCTAGAGAGCCCAACGATGATTCTTCATCATGGAAATTTTCTTCTTTTGAAACACTTGTGTGAGAAGAAATTTTTGGACTGTCAGCATATTTTGGTGATTGTAGTGCTTCAACATAAGCTCTACACATTTCTTCATTAGAGGACTGATCTCTTTCTCTAATTGTTATTTCAAGCATTCTTTCCAAATATTCTATTCATTTTACTAGCTTCTTTAAGGAAGTATACTTATCTTTGATTTGTAGTATAAGCATATTCTCTTTATCTTTTCTAAACTTGTGTCTATCCTCATGATGATCAAGATAGCCTTTGTATAAATATGTAGGCTAGTAGAGTGTTGGATTCTTGCTGATTTATGGAGAGACATATTTGTCTCTCTCTTCTAAGACTTTCTCTTTTTCTTTCATTCTTTCTAAGAGGTTTCTCTTTTCTTCTTTGAGATCTTTCCTTTTCATATACTAATAAATTGGAGTCTTAGATAATTCTTTATCAATTTCAACAATCCTAAATTCTGAAGAGACCTTAGCCGGGTTAGAAGAGAAGATATAAAAATTGAAGTCAAGAGGACGAGAACACCCTCCTAAATTTGCTTCTTCATCGGAAAATGAAGAAGAGGATTCAGATGTTTCAAGATCAAATTTATCTAAAGAAGGTTTTGAATCAGAGGAATCACCTTCTTCTGGTAAGAAGAAAATTTCACGTTCAGGGTAATCTCCTGCTTCACACCAAGCGAGATCCCACCAGGATGGATCTAGATCTTCATAAAACATGGCAGCAAGTCTAGGAGTTTTGTTTTTATTTGGGCATTTCTTTTCCCAATGACCCTTTTTACCACAAATGAAACATTTCTCTTTATTGGAAGGTTCAGATATTTTCTTGAAATAGGATTTATTCTTGAATCTTTTTCCCTTTTTATGCTTGTATCCTTTATCTTGCTGAAATTTAGGTGCACTAGTGTATTTAGGATGCTTTTTATTTTTGGAACTACATGATTCTTGCCCAAAGTGTCCTTGATTATGGGCACCACATCCCCAATATGGAAATTTTGCAACACCTTTACAAAAACCAGGGGAAAACATTGAAGAGTGTCGTTTAAAAACTTTAACCACTCTTTTCTTGAGACAATATTTTTGCCAAGTTTCCATTATGAAACCATGCAATTGGGAAAGCGAAAGACTTGACAAAAGAAAGTTTTTATATTTAAGATGTTGTTCAACAACATTAGGAACATGGCTAGGAAAACTTCTTAAGTAATGATTCATATATGCAGGTTTATCATCACTTCCATAAGAAATTAATAATTTTCGCATATAACAAAAATATTCTTCACTCTTATTTAGATCACAAATTCTAGTAGACATAGATAAGCATGCAAGATGTTCATAGTATTCATTTTATTTAGGACCATAAAATTATTTTCCTAGGGCAATAAGAATTTGTTGGTCTGCATCTATTGGATTTAGCATTCTTCCATGGATTCTTGGGGAATTTAGTGCCACCATTCTGGATCTAAACCTGAAAATCATGCAACCAACTTGAGTGCTAGTTGTTTACCAGTTATGGTGTTATCCTGTGTTATTTTGTACAAAACCAAATTTGACAGAAGATAGATGGTTGTTTTGATTTGGGAATGGGATCAACATTGTACATTCAACATAGGTTGATGAGGCATTTGGGAGATTAATTTATTCATCCCATTTATTTTGAAACTAAGAGAATGAGGAACTGGTGAAGGACAAGGGTCAGAGAGTTCTTACATTTCTGTATCAAAAAAAGGAGGAGGACTTGTTATCTAAGTATGAGTTTGCCTTTGTTTGGTTGGATTTCAAGATCCAACATATTCTCTTTTTGGGATTCTGAATGCCGATAAATATTTTTCTTGAAGAGAATTTGGAATTCATTTAAACTGGGAGACCATATATTTTAATTCATTAAGTTCTGTCTAGTCTTCCATTTCTTGACTAGAAAGGAATTCTGGTCTTTGGTATTCTTCTTTTTCTTGAACACTTATAATCTCAAATGAGTATATTCTTTCATGTTTGATTTGATGGCCTTTAGCTGCAATATCTAAGGAAGTTTGGATTACAGGACTCTTTTTATTGCTCATATTCTAGGTTCAGGTCATCATTTTTCCTAGGACATATAGCCTTTTCTCTAAATTTTCACTTGCTAAGATAATTTCATTTTTTACTTCTTCTTGATCTGCAAGCAAATGATCTATTTTAGCTTCTAGCAAGGAAATATGCTCTTTTACTGTCTGGTGTTTTTTTTAGAAGCATAATATAAGAGGCTATGTCATCTATACTTAGGACAGTTAGCTACTGCTCATAATTGTTGTAATTATTCATCTTTATTTCATCTGAGAGAGTTTCATGCGGAGTTGATGATCTATGTGAAGTGAATTCTCTTTTGGAGAGACCGTCATGAGAAAACTGTCTGAAAGGAGTATCAGGAATATTTATTCCTAGATGGAAAGAGGTATCACCTTGTGGGTTTGTGGAGGTGAAACCTGGGCCACTTTGAGGGAGAGATATCATATACAAATTCACTCCTTTGTTTTTGAGTTTTAGTCTCTCAATTTCTTTTCGGTAGTAGGGAAGTCTGCATGCTGACCTCTATGCTCATTGTTATGAACACTTGAGAAGGAAGGATGAGAGAAGAACATGGATCAAATAAGGGTTATTTTTCAGAAGTATTATTTACAGATGAAATTTTTACAAGGGGTGGAGCAAACTGAGGGGAAGGAAACCCTTAAGGAAATCTAAAATAGTTTGAGAACCTGTTAAAGACAAGAGGCTTAGGCATAGAGAGTTGTGGTTTTTATTTTTCTCAAAGTCTCTTAACTCTCTGTGTATTAGGTCACATTGCTTTGGGAAACTGATTCCAATCCAATCAAATGTGATAGAAGTGGAATTTTTGGACTTATCTGTTTCCACCACGATGAGTAGGAGAAAAGTTTCATGGACCTTGGTGGTAAGAGGAGGAAGGGAATCATTTCCAAAGCGGATGAAAACCAGAGATTTGAGTTGAATTATTTTGGATCTTGTATCCATTTTAAATCCGAAGGGATGAATATAGGATTTTAGTAAGTCATAGATGTAGGGGTCATTCAGGCTAACCAAATACTTAGGAAATATAGTACCAAATAACATTCCATTGTGCAAGGGGCCTTCAAAACCTCCAATTAATGCATCAAAAATTCAAAGTGATGGGTATTCAAAACAAAACATAAAGAAGAAACATTAAAAAACAGTCGAACTAATGGGCGAAGTCCTAATTTGATAGCGCCAAGATGCGCATATCTATAACCTTTAGATTTTTCCCAGTCTATTTGTTCTTTATCGATCAAGTTGATGTAAATGGGATCTTTCTCGTCAGTGAAGGTTATGTCTAAGGAGCGGATTTTAATTTGCATGCTAGATTTATATTGCCACCACTTCATTTTATAAACTTTAGATGGTAGTATTTCAGGAAACATCGAATCATGGGAACCTGCATTATATCATCGATGGTTATGATGGATGATGAAGCTTCATAAGTTCAAAAGGATGATCTTCTTTCAGCCATAGAAACAGTTGTTTGATGTGTAGATTGACAATCCAGTGATGTAATCCCTACAAAGTCCATTAATTTGATAAATAAAGGAATAGTTTTGGCCTTTAGGGTATCCTATAGGCCCTCTGAGAGACAAATACAGTGGAATTACGGTGTAACACCCCTCTTCACCACTAACTATATTTAGTATAGGTTTAGCATATTATTGACATATAATCATAATAAGAAACAAAACTAAATTTATTACTAAAGGTTAGACATATACTACATTGAAGAGTTTAAGTATGTGGTTGTAGGTACATAACCATTTTGGGGAGAACGGTTAGGGTCTCCTTTTGAGTATTCTCACATTTTTTTCTACGGCAGTGATGGTAGTTTTTGGTGGTTAGGTAGGCGACCAGAGAAAGGAATCGTCATGACAATAACTAAGGAGGGAGGTGCATACAAGGGAGAGTGTGTCCATTTCCATCTACTACAACTGTGGTTGCAATGTAGAAAATTAGAGATGATAAGCGGCACATGCATAGTGTACAACAATATCTTGTAAAATGTTGGGTCTCATATTGGTGGGAAGGAAAAAAAATTACAGAAATGTAGAAAATTGGATATGAGAAACGACACATGCTATAATATCCTGAAATTTGGACCTAACACTTATGGGCATGAGCTCCATTGATTATGATGTTACCTTGATGTTTTATTTTGATATACTAGGTCAAAGACCCCACTCCATATGAACATGATGATTTGTTTGATATATCGAGCGTAAGCCAATTGCATATGATATATATATGTTTGCTTGTGTTGGGCGTGAACCTTGAAGAACATTGTTAATGAGATGTTTTGTGTTGAGTGAGGAGCTCTGAAGCACATGGGTAAATTGATGTTTGTGTTGAGAAAGAAGCTCTGGATACATTTGTGTTGAGCGAGAAGCACTGGAGCACATGAGTACTTATATTTGTGTTGTGCAAGAAGCTTTGGAGCACATGAGTTTTGAGACATTTGTGTTGAGCATGAAGCTTTGGAACACATGAAAAGATAAATTGGAAGTGTTGGGCATAAGCACTAGATCCTTCCATGTTGATGTTGAGCATAAGCTCTAGAACATAGGATCCTTGTCCATTGTATCTCTAGGTGCATCCTACAAGTACATCCTAGCATTAGTGTTGAGCAAAGAGCTCTAGAATTGCACTAAGTTTGTAACTCCCTGTTTATAGCGTTGACTATGGGCTTTGGATAAGCGCTAGGAGTTACTAAAAATAATTAATGATTCTCGAGTGAAAATGACTCGAGTAAAGTATTGATCTCATCTGACTTATTTATAAGTGATTAAATGAAATCTCGAATTTCTGTATCTCATCAAGTACTGAATAAATACCATGTTATACGAGGGAATCCAACATGCAAGGATGTTTAGATTTTCCTAGCCTAGTAGACCTAACCACCTACCTGATGACCTTATTGAAGAAAGTGTCATAAGTTTAGGGATTAGAATCTGTGATACCCTAAGACAAATGTTAACAAAAATATATTATTATATATTTTATACATGGTATGTATAAAGAGTGCACATAGTAATAATATTAATAATGTAAGAAAGAAGGAAAATTTCCATCTATTATTATTATTACTAAGAGAAAATTAAATATTATAATACCTACAAAGGTCCAATTAGGAACTAGTTAAAAGTTCCTAAGTAAAAATATTAAAAGCACCTAAATTAAATAAAAAGGGTTAAATCAAGAACTCAAATGATTCTTGATTTAATTGCCCCTTTGACTGAAAATTATGTTTATAAAGTCTCAAGCCAAAGAGAGGCTTGGGGATCTCTTCCATATTTTTGGAGTCATTATTCTGCCTGATTATTCTCAAGAGAGATCTTGGAGAATAGTTTCCTAAGAGGAAAAAGGAGAACCGATCCAGATCTGATATACCAGTTAGGGAAGCCTTACCTTAGGAGATCTAAGCTACTTACATGTTGGAACTAGCTCGAGGGGATTTGGATTAAAACCAGGAACGGTTTTGAGTCATGGTTGGGTGGACTGTGGTGGTTCCCAAGTGATTCGGTCGTCTATATAGAGGTCATATCTGCTTGTAAATTGTTAATGCTGGGTAATTGGGTGTGTAGGTTTCAACCATTGGAATAGCTTCACTTTTTAGGTATGAGGTTCTTGAATTCCTATTTCATTATCTGGTATAATCTCTGGTTAAAATATACAAGTGTTTAATATGATTATATCTTTAACCCTATGTTTATAATTGTTTCCTGTCAGAATATTTAAGGGTTTACAATTTATGTATGAACCCTATGTCTATGAATTAATTCTTATTTAAAGAAATAGTTAGAGTTTATTTCTGTTATATCTAGTTCTACATTTATTTACAACATACGCTTTTTTTTCTTAAGACCTACTAATTTTTCTAACATCTCTTTGGTGTTTATTTTACCTATGAACTCTACTGACAGATTTCATATTGCCAGCAGATCTATGTCTAGAAGTAAAAGTCTAGTGCAATTTAAACTTCAATCATTACCTAAATACAATTATTGAATATAAGTAAACAAAACTGAAATCTAAAATAGCAACATTATAAACACATTTATGAATAATCATCAGTTCCAAGTATTACAGATAAAATAAAAACTCATCGAAGACATCATAGGGTCTGTAAATAATTCTACCAAGAATCAAAGCTAAACAATATCTATTTCCATTAACCAAAGAATTCATAAATCAAATCAATAGTCCAAGTAACGAGATCACTTGATGGTCCATGATTCATGTGTTACAATAATCCACATAACAAATCCATTACAAGTTTACTAAAACAAATCCTTAAATAATTACAAACTATATTACAAAATTGCATGCCAAAATCAAAAGTCCCTACGTAATTAAAAAAAAAGCTAATGTCATTTACATCACACATTGAAAGCAATTATAAATACACAGAAGTCATAGGATCGATTCTGTAGGCGTTATGCCCAAATTGCATCCTTATAAATATTAAACCCTTACAACAACAACAACCCACGATCGATTCCTGTAGAGCCGGATTTTATTTACAAAGCCATAGAGACGAATCCTATAGGATTCAATACTTAAATTCTTCCTCATGCCGTAACTTTTCCATTAATCAAAAGCCACACTATATTACATATACACAGGCATTAGTTAAAAAAAATTTCTTTACACAGAGGTTGAAAGACCCATATAAAATATACATGCTGTAACTATGGCTCTCATCCTTTTACATAACCAAAAATTTAAATAAAAATATCAATGCTACAACTCTGTCAACGTTTTGCAATAGCGATGACTTCCAAAGAAGGGTTATACCCACACTCGAACCTTGTATCTTTAAATACACATTTTAAACATAAACAGTAAGTCTATATCTAATTATTATTGCATATATAATGGAGGGAACTCCAATGCCATATAAAACATGGCCCCAAAGCCATATATAGCATGGCCCCAAAGCCATAACGCTTTCACGCATTAACCCATACAAATAACCCAAGCAATGTTTGCGAATCCACACAATCCATTAATAATATTAAATCACGAAATCAACACTGTATGCATTCCATGTTTACTGATATAAACATTATCTTTTCCCAAACTCTATAAAGAGTTTACATAGTCATTTACATTCGGCCTTGCTCCATTGTAAGCAATGGTGCTGTCCCTTTTCCATTAATCAAAACTTATTTACAAATACGTCGAGCTGCCAAGAGATGGCCCAGTCTTGTTTTCCACATATAGTACCCTTTAACATTTTGGCTATACATTAAAGTTCTGGCCCGAAGGCATTAAAACCCCAACAATCAAAATCCTAATCCCATCACATTACAAATGTAGTATCCATTAAAATTTATAGTTAGACCCCATCCCAAACGCATCCATTAGAAAACAAAGCCAAGCATCCAAACCCACGACAAGCAATAACCTTTTTTGAACCAGGAAGCGACGAGGGAACATGTAAACACTTGTACATCAGGCTTACCTGAATGGGTATGGATTTTCCCATAGTTTTTCCCTTAGCTACTACCCACGAGCTATGAACCACACTCTTTTTTGCCACACCCTGCGACTTGCAAACACAGAGAAAGGTCAGGATGAGAAGTATGCAAATTAGGGATAATTTTAGGGGCGAATTTTAGCCCAGTGGGCTATTTTTCCATGTTTTTCTCCCAAAAAAGATTCGCCATTTTGCATTTTTTGAAGCCCTATTTCGCCCAATTTTGACGGGGTAAAATTTTTTAACCCTAAAAATCACCAAATTATTATATAAACGATATAAAATCCTTGGAAATTAAAATATTTTTTGAAAAATATCGCTAATCATTTTATAGTTTCCGTTTTAAGAATTGGTAATATTCGCCAGCATTTATACACTTTTAAATAAGTATGGTTCCTTAAAATCATCCCTGATGCAAATATCCAAACAAAATCAACAAAAGATTCAATAAACCAGACCATCCACATACCTGTTAAGCCATCGAAATCGCACTCCTTCACACTGCGTAGAAGCAGAGCACAAACAAAAAGGCTGCGAATAAACCAAACTATTGCATGAGCCAAGCCCTAAGCTTGGTTTCCACTCTTCCCAAGGAACAATGATGTCACCACCCTCGCCTCCATTAAAATTTACAAAACCCATAATCCTATAGTTCTGGCCACTATGTTAAACCTTGTGTGAAATCAATGTAAAGGGTATAAACCCCATTATGAATCAAATTACCTAGGCCTTAATCCATAAGTCCATGGCATATGAAATATTCCATGGAAACATTTAGGCCATTGTTTTTACAAATCCTTTTCCAACTATTAAAACTTTACACTAAGACTAGGTTAAAGCATAAAACAACTTTTCCTTTATACCATAGTAACTAAGTGTCATAAAAATGATAATTGCAATAGAGACCAAGACACGGTCGTAAAGTCCATAAGTACAATCACAACAACTCATGCAACAAAGTCTAGTAAACTATCCCGCCTGGTATATTTATCATCCAACAATCAGTGTAATGTCACTAGGATAGATTTGTAGAAATTAGTGCTAGTGACTAAACATACAATATGCTCATTAATCATTATAAACAATTTTTCGTCGCCAAGTGCACCTGCACGCAAAGGGGACAGAAATGCATTAGTTAGTCAGAACTAAGTAAGCTCAATGTGACAAGTAGAAACTGTTACCTCTTAGATGGTTACAAGGGAAACTAGTCCCGTCACTCCACCCCTTTGTCTAATAACAAAGTCAAGTCATAATCATGTATACGAAAGTAAGCACATGTTATAATCCATGAAGTACATAATTATTAACTAGCTTACACATCAATGTATGACCATAGAACATCATCATAATGAACATCATGATGACGTAAGTAAATACAGTAATAAACACATCTGAAAACATGGAAGCAAGACGTAAGAACAACTTACGACTTAATAGTACCGTAAACAAAGTACGACACATTTTTTATTTTCAATTTTTGGGGACATTACACATGCATGGAAAAATTACAGAACTTTAGAATATTAGGGATGAGCAGCAACAATGGCATGATATGCAGTGATAACTTGATGAACATTGGCATCTCAAACTGGTCATTGTGAGTATGTAGCCATAGTTTCTTTCACTCTTGGTTTGATTTTCGTATTGTAATCAATAGTTTGATTTTGTTGGTTGGATGATTGGTTACTAAGATCATTCTGTATCAAATCTATAGAAGATCTTCTAGTATGACTAAATCCAAAACCCTAAATTACAATACAACCAACTTTTTTTGCAATTGCATTTCACGGAGATTTACAGTGTACTATATGTGTGGATACCTTTGTGTCATTGCCAATCCTGTAGTGTCGATGTTAGCTTTTCATGGGGAATGATAGGGGGTTTCTGAAACCTTTTTACCTTCCTGATGAACCGATGTAGCTGTTTTCTCTCTTCGAAATGCCAGTGAAGCTGGGTTTTCATAAACGTTTGGGTTTAAATAGAGATCAATCATTTTGTTGGTTATTGGTTCTGGATGAGGATAAATTTTTCTTGGAGAAGAGTTGTAAAGGATGGAAGGATTTCGTTCCATATTAAGGGACAAAGAAGGTCAAGCCCCAACTATTTTATTTTACTTATTTGTATGTAATATTGCAAGATAAGAGTAGCCTCATTGAATCCTCTCTAATATTAAACTATCCTTAAAAGTTGGGAGTCTTCTTATGTAGATGATAGTAGTCAAGTAACAATTATCAGTTGGAAATTGAACTTATCTTATTGGAGCCAAGTTTGTTAAATTATAAAAATGAACTCATTATTTAGTCAATCAGGTGAGCTTAGATTCTTGGTCATGTTGAGAATTTTCCCCGACACCATAGCTTGTTTTTAAGTTTGGCAATTTTCCATGAGAAAAAAATGGCCCGGTTCTTACCTTGCTTTGGTTACGAAGGCGTTATAAAATCTTGGCAAGGAAGCCAACCCTTTTTTATATATTTTTTAAAATATAGGTATAAATCTTATAAACAATGAAAGGAAGTCACTTTAGTATGGAGCCTTGAAGTGCCTTGTTTTTTTGTGATAGTGAAATTTTAAAATTTATAATATTTAAGTGTAGAGAACTAAACTAAGATTGGGCACAATCAAAGAAGGAATATTTATTATATGTTTAGGGTAGGAAGGGCATATATTAACACCAAGAACCTTAACATTTGAAACGTTATTTTTAATTAATCACAAAGTCTAAAGTCTAAATCCTTGGTCAACGACTAATTGTTTATATGTTCTAATTAAAAAATGAATGAAGAGTGGTAAGATGATATTTGTAGTGTTTAATAATATTCACTTGGATAGTTAAAGTGAAGAGTATTTGAGTTATTTAGACGGAATATCCATATTTTAAATGGATTCTTTATAAAAAGACGAAATAATAATTTGTAAGTGGTATCTGTGAATGTGACTTAGTGGAAAAGAAAATAAACTATAGCTAATGCACTGCTAATTTGTAACCTCTTATGTGGAATAAGATAATAAAAACATTACCACCTTTTGGTGGACGTAGTCCAAGGTTTGGGTGAACCCAGTATATTAGTTTCTCTATCTCTTCCTCTTGTATTCTATGTGTTTTTATTTATGTTAAATGACCCAAGTTAATGCTCTGTAATTTTGTGATGTTTAAAAGAATACCACTTTCTTATTTGCATATAATGAATGAAATATGAATCATAGTTTTGTAAACATGAAGCATATCGTTGCTTAAGTTATAAGAAAAGAAAAAGTAATAGTATTGTGATAACTTAAGTAAATGCTGGAAAAAGTACATAAGTGTTCTTAGATAAAAGTTATTGTGGGGATGTTCCTTTTATTTAATGTAAGAATAATATTAAGGAATACTAACGTTTTCGAGTTGTTTAGTATAAATTAGAGTTTACAAATGTTTAACCCATCTTCTGAAAACGTGAAGTGGAGTTTGGGTATGTTACAAATGGTATCAGAGTAGGTTTACAACGCTCAAACCTGATGGACTCATATAGATTCAGGTATGTTGAGAACATTATGATTTGAATACAATATTTTATGTTTTCTTATAGGCATTCATGCTATAAAAAGAATGATGTTTTAATGATATGATCATCCAAGTATATAAACTAGTTCACGTAGAGTCACAAGTTTGAATATATGAAGCTAGTTACATAACTTAAATGAAATAATACATGCAATAAGAATGAAATTTTGATTACATGCAATAAGAATGAAATTTGGTTTGAAGGTCAACAATATGATATGGTTGATTTCATTAGATTGAATTTTTGTAATAAGGAATTGGGTGCATTATCATGTTAACAATAATTTTAAATTGGATAGACATGCAAAGATATGCTTATGCTATTTTACATGCATCATGTTGACTCAAATTCTAGTCTATGTATAATTTATTGAGACTATGTTGGAAGAGTTTTGGAACATACTCAATTCATATATGATAAATGACTAATGGATACATGAGGTGGTTAAGTTATTAAATAGCTTAATAATCTAACATGCAATAAAGCTTATTACAAGTAAGGTAAAAGTTATTATTAGTATACTAAGAAAGAAGCTTAATGAGTAATGTATGCAGGTAGAAGCAACCAAGTTGAAAATGTAGGAATGAGTAGTTGGACTATAAAGACATGATTTTGATTATATGCAAGATTATGTATGATAAATGCATATGGATTTTGCATAAAGATAGAATTTGCTGCATCCAGGTTGTAAATTATGCATAACTTTGTAGTTTTATGTCTTGTTCAAAATCACATTGGCAAAGAGAATATGATGTAAATAAACCTTGCAAAATTTGTTAGTACAATGTACATGTACGCTTGTTAACAAGAAACTTCACCAAACTGAAGCAAAGATAATGTCATTGGGTAGTGTCAATTCAAGCTTATATAAATAAGATATGAATTTTTACTTAAGGTGTAAGTTTGTGAAAAGAATTTACAACTAAGTTGATGAGAAAGTGATGCATTGAAATTAAGTAAAAGAAAATTGCTATATTGAAAGATTGATAAGCATTCAAAGTAGAAAATTGCTATTATGTTTTATAGTTTCCTTATGAGATTGTGATGCAGTAATTTTTGGCAAGAAGTTGTGAGCAAGGGGTGTAGGTACACATGGCTACAACAAGTGACCGTTGAATGGGAATCAATAAGGTGGTCGAAAGCAAGAGATAAGTTTATCGATGAAAAAAGGTAACATCTAGAATCAATATGATTCCTTGAGTATTAATAAAGGTTATAAAGATGTTTTTCTCAAAACAAACACATTTATAGCAACATATAGTTTAGATCTTTTGATATGCCGAGAATGTTCTTCCTAACAAGTTCTGAAAATTCTACTCAAGTACTTGAATATGATAATTGTATTATTATGAGGATTATCAATTTTGCAAACAATATATATATGATAAGGTAATTGAATTTGTTTGAAATAGATTCAAACATGTATAGATACTAGAAGTATCAAACTATGCCAAGAGATAATGTGTTGTTTAAACATATTGGAAGTATAATGTTGTTAATTAAGTCTTCAAAGACTTAGATAAACATGTTTTGATGTTGAGCGAGTAAGCTATGGAACATATATATGTTCAATGATGATTAAATAATATTTCATGACTTAGATAAACATGTTTTGATGTTGAGCGAGTAAGCTATGGAACATAGATATGTTCAATGATGATTAAATAATATTTCATGCACTCAATGTTTCTAAATATATGTCATTATGACTAATTAAATAAAGAGTTGTGAAACTTTTGAACTGACCACAGGCGATTCCCTGTGTTATAAGGCTCTTAAACTAATAAGAAACGTTTCTACATTAAACACAATCAATAAATTAAAATGAAGTAGAAAATGGGTTTGGTGTTTAGCTTGTTGGGATCTAGAGCACCTAAATTATTTAGTCTTAATATGCATAATAATAAGATGTAACGTGACTTGGAAACTGAAACTTAATTTTCGGAATAAACAAACTAAAGTAATGAAAAGGTTGAACACAAAATATTTATGAATTAAGTAGAGATTCTATGGAGCACCTTGGAGAGGTGTTAGGCATTGAAATTTGTGATAAGTTAGTACAAAGTTGCTACTGAAAACCCTCGTGAGGTGTTATAATTCATTGAGATCTCTATTATATTAAGTCCTAGGCCTAGGAAAAGAGCTACCCGTGAGCACCCAAAAGAGGTGCAAGTCTCCTAAGAGAAACTTCCAGAGAGCACCTAGGTGAGGTGTTAGGTTTTGTAGTAATATCTTCTGTGATGTTAATATTTCAGTATTAGAGATATGTGGGTTCTCAGGTTCTATGTAGGATATACGCTTGAGATCTGTAAAAAGTTGATGAAGGGTATCGTCCTTATATTGTATGAATATTATATATACATGTAATGTCCCTGTAGGACCTTGATGCGAATGAGTGCGGAAAAGGGGTAAAGATTTTTTTTCTTGTGTGTTCCTTTATTACTACAAAGAAGATTCATCCTGT
>LPNX010750112.1:18951-50466 GCA_001517045.1 Pseudotsuga menziesii | reverse complement strand
TGACATATTTGTCATAAAAAAAAACTACTTTTTTGTTCGTATTTTTGACATATCTCCCTGTGTTTTTACTCAAATTTCAATCGGGAGAGCTTGTTGGATGCAANTTTCTTCCTCCAAAATTAATAAATATTATTTTATTATTTTAACTATTATTTTATTATTTTCCTTAGGAGGCCCATTTTAGACCTCAAAATTCTTTTAATGCTAGTTTCTCTATGTTTATTATCTATTTAAGCTTCATTTATATAAATTTTGAAGACTACTTCATGAATCCTTTAATAAGGTATTTTTACTAACATTTCACTTATTTAATTGATTTTTAAGAAATAATTTCAAATGTCATATCTAACAAATAATTCTTGGTATATAGAATCTTTGTTTATTATGCATATCTCTCACTCTAATCCTGCACTCGATCCGGTACCCAATCCTACACCTAATCCAGCACCTGTTCTGGCACCCTCAGTGTAGAGTATCGTTGGTTCAGATGTTTGGGGGATTCTTTTGTCCAAACCCACACATGGGTTTTGTGCTTGGTTGTTTCAATATGGATTGTGAGCTACCAGATATTGCTCAACTACCATGTTCTCTCTAGAATTTGTAACCACAATCTCAAGCAATATGACAGTGGTGGTTCCCGTCATCTCTTTAGGAAGCAAAATTCGGGGTCAATTTCTGAGCAATCCATAAGGAATCTGGTGAAATCGTGCGAAACCCACTTCCCAAAAATGGTCATTTACACATATTTGCATGCAGTTTGTCGAATTCCTTAACATACCTAGAAAAAACTGTGTCCGAACAGATGTAATTTTTCTAGAATTTGGGTTTGGCTGGTTTTGCAAAATCAATGATTTGTTGAACGACCGAGAGCTATGGGGATTCGGTTCTATATTCTCCTTAGGATATTGGTGTGTATAAATAAAATTTGTGTATTGGAGGATATACATAAATGTTGTAATCTTTGATTTAAAACTATTAATCTGATTTTTTGTTCATCTTAATCTTTCAATTCCTAGTTTAACAGTGTTTGGAGGGGAGCCCACCTTCAACCGCTGTTCATACATTTGATGCGAATAGATTTGTTTTCTCACATTATTGTAATAATTTCTTATATAATTTTTTGTTCATACTGTTGTTTCTGGTTTATATACTTCTATCAACGATTTTATAGATAAGAGCAGATAGAAAGAATTCGAAAGATTTGCGTTAATTGATGGTTTACAAAACGCTGTGATATATTTAGGATTTCATTGGGTTCATTTATCATATCATTATATGTTTGTAGTAATAGTATTTATCTTGAGCTTATCCTTGTGGATTTAAGTCCTTTCATAGATTTGGTCTATTAATTTTGAGATTCATATTTGCAAATAAAATAAGAGGATTTATCATAAGAATAATTTAGGCATGAGTTCTTTCTGTTTCAGCAAATAGGTCATGTTATAGGGAGTATTGATTAGATTATTGAATCTTTGGCCAGAGTCTATCGCTTAGTGATTTTAAAGTTTAAACATTGGCAGTGCGTGGATTTATTGTGTTTAGTCCGATGAAAACATAGACTCTTTACAGTCTGTTGGAAACTTGTATAAATTTGAGAAATTTACAACCTGTTAAAACTTAAAGTCATAGATTTTTAATGAGATAGTATTTCCTTGATTATTCTATGTTTTCATTAAAGAGATAATTCTTTTGGAAACCATTTCCATTTCATTTTAAATCCAACAGTAAAGTGATTTTAATCCAGAGTATATCGTGTAATGATTTTAGGATTTATTAATAATGTGTGTGTGTTAAGTTCCTTTTATCATTTTAGTAAAAGTATAGATTAGTTAATGATTTGACTCCTAGTTTTGAAATTTTGAATTACTGTGTGTATGTTTGGATGACTTAGTGTTCCTTTTTGAATTCATTTTGGATAAGTAGGATGGTTCTCTTGTGCTAGAAATCATTTTACCTTTAACACAACTAAGGGATAGTGTCATTGTAAGATTTGGGAAGGTTGATAGTATATTTTTTTAATTTGAAAGTAGTAATAATAGTCATTAGATCTGAAATAAAATTATTTTGATAGTCAGATAGCCTGCTATAGGATTTGGAACTCTGTTGCAAATTAGTTTGATTCATTGCATGAATGAGTTATGATCATTGGATTTGAAATTTTGAAATAACATTAGATCTTTGGCATTAGGAAGGTAAGATCAGAAGTAGTCTTGTTCTCTTGAATTCAGATCAGAAGTAATCTTGTTATCTCAAAGTTAAGACTTGTAAAGTAGGTTAAGATTAATTGTATTTTGAAAAGTTGAAATTGGTTTTGTAAACATAGACTTCTAATTGCATATGGTAATTGGTTTGAATTAGTATAGTTTGAATTTGGATTGGTGAATGGATGCTTTTCTATATTAGATTTAGGCATATTTTCTTGCATATTGTTGAGTGAATAACTAGCCTTATAGTTTGTGACTTTCTCTTGGTGCTCTCACGTCATTTGGGTCTTAGTAGTTTCAACTTTGAATCACCAACAAAGGAGTTAATGACCTAAATCAGTAGATATGGTCACCTTATGAGGGGTTTCCTCCCAAGATGACTTGGCTAGTTTGGTTTTTTTGTGTATTTGATGGAATTAGGTCAAGTTAAATTAGGATAGGTTAGGTTAGTTTGATCTTTAACCCCGCACATACAGTGCTTGCACCTCTAAGTCTACAACTCCCCAATTGATAATTTAATGCTCAGTTATTAGTGTGTATATTTTTACTGACAAGGACCTCTGGGTCTATACTATGGAATACAGTGTGCTGATGTCAACAAAGGAAGACCTGCAATTTCCAAGGCAATGATATTTCCTAGATAGGAGAAAAAGGGAAACAACCATAGAGTGGTTGGAATAGGACACGTAAATTCTATCCTGAAATACGCACCTCCTGCGGATAGGAGCTGTTTCCCTAGATTTGAATGGTTCATGTCTAGAACAAAACACAAACACCAAATGTTAAACTAACCCTAGATTTGGTTAATCACTTGAATGAAATATCATGATACTTCTCTCAAGGTTGTCCTCACTATCCTTGAAGTTAGGCTCCTCTAATACTGCAACAAAACTTGTAAAAAATGGAGGACAACATGAAAAAGATGATAGAA
Organism: Pseudotsuga menziesii; assembly: GCA_001517045.1. NCBI lineage: Eukaryota > Viridiplantae > Streptophyta > Pinopsida > Pinales > Pinaceae > Pseudotsuga > Pseudotsuga menziesii. The sequence goes on along the minus strand of LPNX010750112.1, from coordinate 47,331 downwards.
TACAAGATAACCAACTCGATCTATGCTTGTGACAAAGGAATCAAGCAATACATACAAATGAAATAGTAAACATGGGAAAGAAAATACATTTTTTATTAGAAATGATTGGAGAGACTACATCCTTTATGCCTTGGTGTTGAGAGTTCCTTCCAATGGCTCCTTGCCTCTAACTTCACCTTGCCTCCAATATCTCAAGAATTATTTTGACAGAGTTTGGGTATGCAACACAATTCTTCCTTCCCCTCCCATGGGGGATGAGTCAATATTTAAAGGCATGAAAGGATAGGAATGGTTGAGGATCTCATGGGTGAGGTGGAGATAAGATCCAAAAGAGAAGGATCTCAAGCTCCAGGTGGTCCTAAACCATAGGGATGAGGCTCCACATAGGAAATCTTCGAGAAGCCTCTCAAAGCTTCCTTTTTTCCCTTAAAAACTTGAGCACCGCTTCTTTAATAAAAAAAATAGGTGGTGTTAAGGGGGTAATGCCTTTTTAATGAAGGGAAAGAGTGGTAGCACCACTCTTTTCTCATGTATCAGGAGCGTTGCTAACTTAGGTAAAGTTTTTTTCCAATGTGGAAAGAGCGTTACCACCTCAAAATAAGGAAAAATTGCAAGGCGGTAATTTCTTCCTTCATTTCTCTAGGGGAAAATTTGAGGGATTGGAGTAGACAAGGGAGTACCTATCTCATGACATGAGGGTGACAAGATTTAGGTGTAACAGTAACCAAGACACCACTGGGAGATACAAAGTAAAATGACTAGGGATAACCTAGAAGCATATGAAACTAACATTGGGGGGAGGAGAACATATTTTGGGTGATTGGGTGGGGATAACTACAGTGGGAGAAATTTCAACAGGATAACCTGAGAGGGGAAATACTAGTCATGGTAAAAAAGGACTCTAATGGTGACTCAACGCAAAATAATTTGAATAAAGGCGACTAGGAATTCCTTTGTAATAGGGGTCTACATGAGATCCATAGGGGTGCTAAGAGGCATTGTTTGGTCCGTCTTCACAGTTTAATGAGCTCAAAAAAGGGATAGAACTATTCTCAATATGGTACTATCCCATGTATTTTCATCGAGCCTGAAATAGTTAATGCTTGTTGTTGTTTTGAAATTTAAAGAGTCTGAAAAAATATAGAAAACTCCATCTATGTTCTTTTTTATAAAGTTAGTTTTTGAAGCTTGAAAACACATAAAAGTATACTAGGGAGAACTATTCTATCCAAAATGGACTAGAGTATTCCTTTTTTGTAAATAATCCATCCAAATCGAAAAGGGGTAAACTTATACCAGACATACATTCATTCAATTCCTTTTAACGAGTTGGAAAGAAACAAGCTCACTTGATAATCTTTTCATTCTGTAGGGAGTAAAAAAATATCTTATAAGAAACTCCATCATGGGAGTCCACATATAGGAAATGACCAATGAGTGACAATGTGAAGGAATGCATGTAGCTTCATTTTTGTATGTCAAAATACAAGGACTCTCAATACTATGAGAACACGAATGACATGGGTGCCAAATGCAAGGGGTACTAAAACAGTCACCTATGTTAGTGATGCTCTACTACTGAGCAAGGGAAAATGTAAAGGTGGTTGGGATGGACCACTTACATGGAAAGAGGAGGATCCTACAAGTGTAGAGGGGAAACTAGATCAATGCATCAAATAGTTTGGGGAAGAGGATGTCCTACATGCCACATAAGGGATTATACCCATAGAGGTGGATGTCACTAGAGGGGAGGAACTCCACAATAACTTGTATATATACAAAAAACAAGGATACCCATGCCTAAATGTGCATATGTAATATGACTATAGAATACAAATACATATATGGGATGACCCGCATGATGGCATGCAAATCAAAGAGAGACCAAAAATGGCTTGAAAGTTTTTTGGTGATCATGAGAAATGATCCCCATAATCAAGAAGAGCATGCAATGTTGATTACGATAATGTAGATGGCACAAAAAACAGATGTTGGAGAACTGTGACCTCTGGAAATGGTCGAGATCACGCATGTTAAAAAGTGAGTAGGATTAAGGTCCTTTCCCCATGATAGGGGCATGGGGTGTGTGATTATGGATGACATATATTCTTTATTGAGTTATGCAATCATTACAAAATTGAGACAAGGAAAGGTCAAAATGATTGACCATGCCTCTCACCCTAGGGTCAATATAATTGATCATGCCCCCAATCCTAGAGGCCTCAATGGGGTTCATATTTTCTCATGAAGAGGTATCAACATGACATAAAGAAAATATTGGAAGAAATGTGTATTATGAGGTGGATAGCCATGTTGGAAAGATATGATGATGGGGGATGGCTATGCTAGGGTGGATTCCCCTAGTATCGTCGATGAGGATGATGAGGAGAGTAGGAAGGTTTGTATTCCTTCCCCCATGTTGTAGGCATGGGATTTCCTCATTAGATTGAGATGATCGAATATATAGTTTGGAGGGGCACATTTTCATATACACACATGTAGTGGCATGGGATGCCAAGGAAGGCTCATCAAAGGGAGAGATGAAATAAATGGTGTTCATTTGAATCAAAGAAGTTACTAGATGATGAAATTCTTTAATGAATGTGACTTGGGTCTCTAGGGAGAGTTGACCCAAGTCATCCAACACATATTGGTATTCATGTAGATATGGTTAGTGGTGGGAGTAATGGCCATAAATTCCTCAAATTTTTTAAGGATGGTTGGTGTGTAGGGACTTTTTGTGCACTTCAGTAGTATCGAGCATCTGGACAGCTGGAATTTCTCGTTGGTATTATCATCTAATGTTTTCATGTGAGTACATGAGATGGGTAAATCAGGACAATTATGGGTAGCATGACCCAAAATATTGCACAAAGTGCAAGGAAATGAGGCTAACGCTGAGGCAGTGGGGGGTGGGATTATGACTTTATTCTAGTTTGTAGGTGGTGTCACACTTGTTTTGTTTCTCCCATCCTTCTTCTTAGGAGAAGGTGGGGTGGTACTTGGGAATTATTTTGACACTCCTCACAGAGGTGGAGGCATTGCGGGTTCTCTAATGGAAAATTTGGGAGTCAGATGAATAGAAATATTAATTAGCTACAATGACTGTAACACAATCTCTGGGATCGAAGGTGGATTATGTGGGGTAACGTACCATACATGAATGCATAATGTTAATTCTATAAATTTGAGATTTTCCATGGCTGGCATGCTCACGATGCCCAACGGGGGACAAAAAAAATATGGTATGTATATGCATGGAACCTACCATGATGGGTACTAATGGTGGTTGCGATTGATTTTGCAATTAGGGAATAAGTGTCGTCAAGGAAATGGTGCATAAATCCGATATTTCTATAGTGGGGGGAGGTGGGGTTAAGTTCATAAAAGTTGCAATCATGGGGGAATAAAATAATAAAATCATCCTTACAATATAGATTTAGGGTATGAAAGATATGTTGATGTAGTTGTCAACCATGGGGAGGATTTTTTCTGAGGTTCCCGGGCACTTGGTGTTGTAGTAAGTGGAATAGTAAATTTTGACAAAATTCCCTTCATGAGGGAACATCATGAGCCGAAATAATAACAAAGTGACTATTTTCATAGAATACATGTAGCTACGCCCAAGGATGAGGTTGTAATCAAGCTGAGTGTTAACAACCTCAATATCAATCAGGACAAATTTTTCCAACTAACCCAATAGGAACATTCGAGAGAAGTCCCTAGGGTTGAGAAGCACAACCATCATATGTGTGTAACGATCTAGTAGATGGATCTAACTTACGTGACCCAATATTTTACCACACAAAGGTGGACATAAAACATGTGTATGCACCCTCCTCAACAATGTAGTGATGGATAGATAAATTCTAGATTGTTGCAAGAATCTAGAACGAGACAGATGAATGAATCCAGGGCATTGGATGATCTAGGTAAAATGTCATCAAATGTGAATTAGATAAATATAAATCACCTAACATAGACATTAAGGTTTTGCATTGTGTGGGGAGGATCCCAAGAAATTCCAAAGTTGACATGCCAATGAGAGATTAAGAAAAAACACCCACAATGATATAATTGGGAGTAGCTCAAGCCTTAGGATTGTTCACAACATGATGCAAAGGAAATTTAGTGACTTTCAGAATCTCATTAGTAATTGGTCTAGGTAAATGCAATGATTGGTCCACATGGGTAGAGTCACCAATCTTACTAATGGGAATGGTTTCAGGAGCTGAACCATACTTGTTGCATGGGATCTCAAGGTGAACATTATAAGACATCATAAAAATGTGTTGGACCCCTTAATCATGGGGCTAACTTGAGGAAGTAGGTGTAGCGAGATATGTCACCAAGGTTTGTGATGCTAGGTATCCCTTGAGTAAGAAAATGGTTTTGCAACACCATTGATGTTTGAACAGGTTGAGGTGGGTTAGGATGATCTTGAGAGGTGGCAGTGGATTCCCAGTGATTAGCCTCATCCCAAAGATGACAAAATTACCCAAATAAGGGTATTGATTTGTGTAATGTCCATAGATGTTGGATAAAAACACAGATGGTTGTTTCAAACTATAGGTTCTTTCCTACTTAGGAAATTGATTGTGATCTTGGTTGGTAGGGTTATATCCATTATTTTCAAGAGGGTTTGGAGGTGGTGCACCTCCTCCTAGGTGTTTCTTGTTTCCATGTTTATTACCTATTCTCCAATTGGATTACCCTTGTGGAATCTATTAGGTGTATACTTTACATGATATAATGGGAGGATATTGAGGTGCATCTAGTGTTAGAGCTACTAGTGGTGGGATAGGGTAGTAGGGGTTTACGATAAGGGTTGGTAGATGACCTAGAGGGGGGAATCCATATGCGGTTCCTTGGTACGATGGTCCATGGACATGAGAGGTATGGGTCATAGGCATGTGAGAGGGTGTCTGTAATTCCCAAACGGTAACCCCAAGCATGTGTAATGTTTTTATTGATTACTGCATGGACTATGGGCTATGGATATTATGATTATTATTATTTTATTATTATTATACTTATACATGACTAAATAATGACTCAACATAGAAAACAACATTGTTGGGGGCTCTTACATTCTAGATGTGAAGGGGTTGGGGTTAGGATTTGTGGCTCCATTTAATGGTACTCTAATATTCCTATTTTAGATGTTATTGGACCATGGTGGTCTTAGTTTTTGTAAATAATTTTTTTCATGCATCCATGCACCCATGCGCCCTAATACTCTAGTGAGCTAGAATAGCTTTCAATCAATTAGAGTTGGTATGGTTAATTAAGAGTTGTCCTCACTTAATTGGTGTATAAAGTCAATGATCTTCAGTTAATGAGATGAATTAGATTCATCCTTAGTTAATTTGGAAATTTATGGATCAATTTGTATTAAATTAAATGCATGAGAGTGGATTTGGGAGAATTCTAGTCAGTAGGTAGAATTTGAGTTACCTTCATGCAAGGGGAGTAATTTATGGGTAACTTCGAGTTAGTTATGGTGGGTTTGAGTGAGTGTTGATAATTTTAAGTTAACTAGTGACTGGGAATGTGATTGTCAGTGGTTTATAGTTAGTCTTAGTGGATTCAAGTTACTATGTTGAGGAATTGAATGAATCCGTTAGTGGTTTTGAGGAGCACTCAAGAATTTGAGAGTTGTTTCTCATTTATCTCTTGTCAATCTCTTGGAGGAAATTTGAATCGGCCAAAAATGGATCCAAATTTCTTTGGAGGTCATTCATTATTTTATGGTTTATTTTTTTGTTTAGTGCAAAGGGTGGGCCTGAAAAGAATGTGAATTCCAAAGGAGAGTTTGGCATGATACCGTACACAAATTTTGACACCATATGTCTTATAATGAATGGAGATCCTGTGAGGAAAATTTAGTGATACAGTGGAGAGACTTCTCCTCCTTCAATTCAAACACATAAGGAGAGGGATTCAAATTGATTCTATTCTATTACATTATTTCCTTCATTCACTAAGGAAGGGAGAGTTGTTCATACCATGATTGCATAGAGATGGGTAAGTTTGTGAACTTGAGAGTCCATGTATGCTCTGATATGTGTGTGAACTTTGTTCTTGGAGCACAAAGACATTGGTCCTTTTTGGTGTAATCTTGATAAACTCTACAATAGTAGAAAAAGTGAAATATATGACTAAAAAAAACTAATATTTCAAGATCCAAACCATACTTGTTGCATTGGGTCTGAAGGTGAACATAATAATACATCATGAAAATGTTTTGGACCCCTTAATCATGGGGCTAACTTGAGGAATTAGGTGTAGCGAGATATGTCACCAAGGGTTGTGATGCTAAGTATCCCTTGAGTAGGAATAGGGTTTCGCAACACCATCGATGGTTGAATAGGTTGAGGTGGGTTAGGCTAATCTTGAGAGGTGACAATGGGTTCCCATTGATTTGCCTCATCCCAAAGATGACAAGATTTAGCTGAATAAGGGTATTGATTTGTGTAATGTCCATAGATGTTGGATAAAGAATAAATATGGTTGGTCCAAACTATGGGTTCTTTCCCTTCTTAGAAAATTGATTGGGATCTTGGCTTGTAGGGTTAGTTCCATTATTTCCAAGAGGATTTGGAGGTGGTCCACCTCCTCCCAGGTGTTGATTGTTTCCATATTTCTTATCTCTTCTCTAATTGGATTACCCTTGTGGGTTCTATTGGGTGTAAACTTTCCATGACAGAATGTGAGGAGCTTGAGGTGGAGCTAGTGCTAGAGCTACTGGTGGTGGGATAGGGTAGTGGGGGTTTACGATAAGGGTTGGTACATAACCTATAGGGGGGAACCCTTATGCAGTTCCTTGGTATGTTAGTCGATGGACATGAGAGGTATGGGTCATAGGCATGTGAGAGGGCACCAGTAATTCCCAAACGGTGAGCCCCAAGAATGTGTAATGTTGTTATCCATTAGTGCGTGGACTATGGATATTATTAGTATTAGTATTTATTACTATACTTATATATAACTAAATAATGACTCAACATAGACAACGACATTGTTGGGGGCTCTTATGTTCCACATGTGAATGGGTTGGGGTTACAAGTTGTGGCTCCTTTAACGGTACTCTAATATTACTATTTTAGATGTTATTGGACCATGGTGGTCCTAGTTTTTTAATTAATGTTTTGCATGCATCCATGCACCCATGCACCCTAATACTCTAGTGAGCTATACTAACTGTCATTCAGTTAGATTTAGTATGGTTAATTGAGAGTTGTCCTCAATTAATTGGTTTATAAATTTAGTGGTATTTAGTTAATGAGATGAATTCGAGTCATCCTCAGTTAATTTGGACATTTATGGGTTAATTTGAATTAAATTGAATGCATGAGAGTGGATTTGGGAGAATTCGAGTCAGTAGGTAGAAATGAAGTTACCTTCATGCAAGGTGTAATAACCCAAAAATTCGTAAAAATTTAAAATTTTTCATGTAACATAAGATGTTCATAGTCATCACTGCCTAAGAACCAATAATTGCTAATGGTTACTTTAAATAGTAAAATCTAGAACTAAACATTTGTAAATCTCTAGTTCTGTATAAATTATTTGTTTATCTTCATAGTTCCATGTTAAGGATTTTGAATTTAGAAGTTTATGTTTTAAAATGACAGAGAAAGAATACTATATCTAAACCAGTTACTAAGTATATTTTACTGTCTTATAACAAGTAGGAAAGAACTTTGGTTGAGATTGGGGATTACTTAGCTTACAACTAATGCATTGAAGTGATGCTTCTTTTACAGGTCCTATATAGGTAAGCAGTTTTGTTACCAGTATTTCCAGATCGAGATTATCATTCAACTAGCATAGAATAAAATGCTAGTTAAGTTAATTATTTTGAAGCTTGAACCAAGTAAGAGGTATTGTTGATATTTTATTGTTAGAAACCTACATAATTGTTAGTAATAACAATATTTCTGTAAATTGGATTTAGCTTTGTTATGCTTACTATCATAGAACTTGTTCATTTAGCTTTCACCCTATGATTTTCAGTTGAAACTTGTATGTAAATTCTAGTATAATTATCTTGTGGAATAGATTCCTTTCTATCAATAAATAGTTACAGTAACCTCGAATATCTATGATCCAAATGTGGTTGTAAATTACTTTGGCATAAACTAAACATTAGCACTAGTACTTGGTAAATAGTATTGTTTATAACTATTCAAGTACCTTTCAGAACTTGAAATATTTTATTACTGATACTTTTCTTTAAACTGAGTGTTAATACTTTTTTATCGTAAGGAAAGAAGGATTAATCCTCATAGAGGTATACCCTATTTTCCTTTATATGGATTCTCATCTCATATGAGGTTTATTAACAAAATCATATACCAGTATTCGTAATTCTATGCCTAGACTATAGTCCTAGCTAGATCAATAAATGGTGTGCAAAAATTATCCTTAGGACAAGCATGATTTAAATAACAGAAATTAGTGCATATACAGATCGCTCCCTACTTCTTATTAACCAGAACGGGATTTGAAACCCAATCCGTCAGGGGATCGGGATAGATAAAACCGGATTTTAACAGCTTCTCTATCTTAGCCTTAATAGTGGATGCTTTTCTAGGATTCACGGAACGCAAACGTTGTCGAACCGGCTTCACATTCGGATAGATCTTAATCTCATGTTCGACAATACGATGGCCAATACCTGGAATTTCTTCATATGACAAAGCAAATATGTCATGAAACTTTTTAAATAGCTTAGTATACTCCTTTATCTCATCAGAGGAACAATCCACCCCAATGTAGACGTTCTCAACTTTTCCAAGATCGCGAGAAATATTGATAGGAATATTAGGTGATAAATTCACCATGTTCCCATTGGCCATCTGACCAGGAGAGCTCAATGGAACCATGGGACTACCAATATTATTGCTAAGAATCTCCCTAAAGTGCTCACGCTCCATACAGTCGAGCTCGGGAAGAAATTATGATCGATGACGTAGCTCTTCCAAAGGTGGATCAACCCCAGACATGGCCTCAATAATGGCTTCAGCCGATGGAAAAAAATCATCGAGGAAATCATGTGCGTGAGACGACTCAACTGCCCATGAAGGCAGCACATATGGGTCTTCCTCCTCCATCCGCGAAGAGGAAGGACTAGGCTCTGCAACACAATCAAGATTTTCTTGATATGCTATCATCATTGTAGGTAACAACACATTCGTTTCGATAGGTCCATTCGAAGGACTCGGTGAAGGAAGAATCCAAGGATATTCCATATGGGTAGTGCGAAAAGACACCGAATTCAACGAGGATGAAGCCCCACCAAAACTAGATCTGATCATAAGAATGGGCGCGGGACACCTAAAGCTTCCCATAAGAGACGGATACATACCCACACCCACACTCCCAGTTGCTGGCTGAGAATGATCGATAATCGGGATAGAAGCTCCTGATGATGCACTAACACTCAGATTACAGAATGATGTCTGATCAATTGTAACGATATTCCCATTAAATCGAAACCATACCACTCGAAAGAGAGAAGAGGCTATGACTTGCATACTATACATCCAATTCTATCCCAGCAAAATATTGTAGTCAAGGGGCACGTCAACCACCTCGACCTCGATCACGATGGTCTTCCCTCCTAATTCGACCTTAAGAGAAGGAAGAATCCCTTTTGGAGAAAATGATATACCATCAAAGGTAGTAAACATAGTAGTGGATTGAGACAACTCATGAGAACCCAAACCCTTCGAACATGACAAAGACATCACAAAAGCAGCAGCACCTTCATCAATCACAGTGTGTTTAACAACCATATTAAGACACTCTACATGAATCAAAAGAGACGCATAGTAAGGAAAGCGAGGCTGCAGTCCCATGGTTTCAAATTTGATAACAAAAGAAGAGTTATCATCATTAACCCCAAGAGCAGAACGAAAGGCTTTCCTTTGCAGAGGAAAACTCTGAAGTACTTCAAGCATGGACATCGCACAAGGGGTTTGGCCCAAATCCTCAACAATGGAATAGTTTTTGGTGGCTTGGGCATTAGGATTGTGCCCTGAATGCTTTAGGACTCCCTTAGGAATGCGAGGTGCAACTTCAGGTTTATCCATAGGGTTTTCAATACACAAAGGGCTCTCGGGTGGAGCGAGTTCTTTTCCAAGGTCCGGTTGTGAAAAACCATAATTCTTCGCATGAGTCACAACCTTAGTAGGATGCACCATTTTTATGCAACCATGACCAGTATTGGCCTCCGACAGATTTTGACCTCCACCCGATGCATAATGAGGATCAATGGGTCTTGAGTTCATATTTTGATTATGGGGTAAATGATTAGTTAGCACAATTGGGCCTTGTGCTATGAATCTCGAGGCATCTTCCATATGAGGCCAAAAGTGAGTGAGGTGGTCCTCCTTACACAAATTGCAAGGAAACTTTACCTTACCTTTAGGTTGCTTGTATCCCCTAGCATTACGAGCATTCTTGTCATTATAATTACCATTTTCATTCTTGTTCCCACCCTTACGATTATTTTTACCCTTTTTCTTATTCCTTCTAGGCTGCTGGTTTCCCTTCTGGTCCAACAATTGCACGAAAAGTACACTCGCCATTGATGTGGGTTGAGATGAATCCATGGCTTGTCCTGACATGGATTGATTAATAGACAATTGGATCACTTGTTTCACAACCGAATCCATAGGTTTGGCACTTGTACAACCCACAATGCCATCGGCATGTGGTCCAGGCTTGATCTAGGGATCAAAACTAGATCACAGAGCGTTAGGTATAATCTCATACAAAAGTCCAGATTGAGCGTAGATCAAATCCAACTCTTACTCCCTAAATATTGCTTGTTCCTCGTTTTGGACTCTAGATGTAGAAACATCCTTCGTGATGTAAGGTAACAATGACTTGAGGAACCACTCAAGGAGAAATTATGGTGGTATAAGACTTTAATCAACCGCTTTTGTCTACACCACTCTTGAATATGGTCCAAGATATGTGTGGCTTTGTCTTTCCAAAATGTCAACAAGAGTTCTGTACCAATGTCGTAATGCATGGGTAGCTAAAAGTGATTGAGGAAAGTCATGGCAAGGTCTTCAAAGAAAAAAAATTCCCCCTTTGGTAACTCTATATACCATTTCACTGCAGGCCCGATGAGGGTGTGTTGAAATAGCCTAAAATGGATTGAATTGATATGTAAGGAATTGGAAGAGCACCAAAGGTGAAAAGTAGTGACATGCTCACTAGGATCTTCTCCATCTTTTCCCTTGAACTTGGGAATATACAAAGGAATCTTGTTAGGAATGGTCGCCTAGGTTGGGTCATGAGATACCAGATCATTCATAAGTCTAGATAAGTCAGGTAAGTTCAATGTTGTGAGGAAAGGGAGCCTAGGTTGAGCCAATCTATGCCACTCTCTCTGATAGTTCTGGTTCATGTAAGGTTGATTGCTATAAATACCATTGCCTTGGCCAAAATATCCTCCTCCCATTTGACCCATATAGGGATGCATGGAAGCATTATGATGTGGCATACCTTGACTATGCGGTGCTACAAATCCATAATTGGAAGAGTAAGCAGGTTGTTGATACCCATACTCATAGGGTTGATAGTTCTATCCATACTATGGTCCATAAGACTGTCCATGAGAAGCTCCATAAGGTGTCCCATGGGATGTCCCATGAGAAGCTCCATAGTTAGGGATATGGGGAACTCCTTGTGATAGACCATTAGATGATCCATAAATAGGAATATGACCTCTCGACACAACAGGAGGTACTTGACTCTGAGATACTACTGTGCGAGCAGTTGCAGTACAAACATGGCTAGTAGTGATATTTTGGCCCGAAGGACCACGTGAATGAGGGGGAGGAAGGGTTGTCAAAAATGCATTCAAAGGAGTAGGGTTTGAGGACAAAAGGACATGTGAAGGGATGTAAGTGGTGTTCCCTATGGTCACTCTTCTCAGTTCTGGTATCTGCATATGGGTACTAACACTAGGTTTAGGACGGACATGTGAGGTAGCTTCCACCAGTGGGATGGAAGGTGCAATGTGACTAGTGCTACCAAATCTCTTTGCATGGAAAGGAATAGGAATGCCCCTAGGCGTAGTTCTAGGGTCAACTTCTGACTCAACATGATGTGCCAGATTGGGTGCAAGGATATCAAACATGCCATAATGAACATGACTAGTGCTCGTGGGTTCATGATGAGTCTCGTCACTTGGAAATCAATACCAGTGACTTGTGAATGAAGGATCACAACCAGAATGTGAAGGTATTTCTAGTGAAGGATCATATATGGGAGTAGAATCTACATCCCTAACCTCGTGAGGTGGAGAAGACATCTCAAGAATCTCATCCTCGTGATCTCCCATCGTGTGTGAATCAAAGTGAGAAGTAGTCTGTCGGACTGTTTGTTTCTCTCTCCCAAAGGATGAGGAGATGTGGAAGGTGGAAGTCCTTCTAAATGACGAGAACGACGAAGCGCTGCACCTGAATCCACAATGACTCAAAAATGAAAAATACTCGATCTAATTACACAAACCCTAGGAAAACTAGCATGCACAGAGCATACACTTATAAAATGTAAAGCCAAATCACAAGAAAACAATGGTAGGACATGTGAGCTCCTGAATGAAGTAGGTATGTCTCACCTAGGAGAGGCTTGTGACTCCCATACACAACAAGTGGAGGTTCATAACCAATTATAGTGGCCCTCAACTTCAATGCATATAGCGACTATGTTTTTCGACCCCTGTCTAGCAAGGACACTTGCAGAATAACCTCTGCGAGGTACCCCCTCAATAACCTAGGTAAGGAAACTAAGGTCACCTCAATATAATCAATGCTCAGGGGGACAGTTGCAGGGGGGATTTACCATATGGGCAGGGTAGAAAATCCCAAAACTCTCGAATGAGCTCCCAGATATGAATACAATCCTAGAAATATCTCTGGTGCTACTCAGTTATGACCAGGGGTCATCCCAATCAATAACCACTCACACTGCCTCGTGATTAACTCCCTTGTAAGAGGGGGATCTTGAGAAACACAAATTATATAAAGGAATTTCATACTCTCACCTGGACAGACACATAAATTTTTCATGTAGTGGTCTTAGAGAATTTACTCACAATGAACTATTCCAAGACCCTAAAACCTAATCTTGTTGGTGCACCCTATAAAAGAAAAGAGTGTAATTCATTTTATTATGCGTTGATTTTAAGTAGCTTATTACTCAAAAGGGAAAATGGTCGTGCAACTAATGATGTTATGATGCAACAAGAAGTAAAATGGATACCTAACAATCAATACAAATGCACTGTGTCAAATGAAAAACGAGGAATTCTACTACGTGAAATGCAAAATTTTCCTTCAAATGAACATGCAACCATTCTTATATGAAATTATGACTAATACTCTCCAAGCAAACCTAATGCAAGTACCATGCAACATGCAACAATGCAACAATGCATAATGATGCAAAAAGCAAATGTTTTTGTATTTTTTTGAATTAAAATGAGATAAAAAGAAAAAGTATGACTCTACAACCCCTAGACTCTGCAAGCTCTACTAGAAAGCACCCAAGCAAAGCACTAAGATAAAAGAGACCTAATGCACTAATCCCAAAACAAAAAATAGAAAATGAAATGACAAGAACATTTTCAAAAATTTAAACTAAAAAGCATCTCTGGTCAGAAACAGAGGTGTATACAGACTCCATAAACATCCAAGAAGACTCAGCAATCATCCAAACTCACCCAGCAACACTTAATCTTCCCCCAAAAGGAAAAACTCAGGGCATATGAGAAAGTGTGCTGAAAATCCACGTAAATACGTGGCTATTCTAGTATAAACCGCATGTACAAGCGACTGTGAAGACAAAACTCATGTACAGGAAGAAAAAGAGATAAAAAAGAAGGTAAACAGACAAGCTGAGACAAAATTGACTCCTATCAAACACTACTAGGCAAACATGCCCCCAGACCCGACTTAGAAACAGAGAAATCAGAGCAATTCAATAACATTGAATGCGGATAAAACCCCCAAAGGAAACGACTAGGAACTCCCTAGTATGGTCGCCAATTCTGTTATGAAGAAAAATTCCTATGGCTTGGGGTACCACAACAGAAAGAGTAACCGCATAAATCAATCCCTTCCCAATATGAAAGAGAAATAAACATATAACACTAAAGGATCTCGAAACATACCTTATTTTGGATGGTTGATGTAGATCCCCATTGAGCTTTTTCAATCTCGCTTGTGTTAGCAATTTGCTCTCTCAACAATCAGCAAACAAGACACGCGTGCTATATAATAGTTTTAGACCTACTATAGCATATATAATCAATAACATATGATCATTTAAAAGCATCCATGGATTCAATATTCATTTAAATACACATTGTTGGACAGGAAAATATATTTCTATTAATATAAATTAGAGATTACAAGAATGACAACCTCTATCGCCATGTCTACAAACCGGAGAAACTGAGTCCTCCACCTGGGCCTCCACCACTTCAATCCTCCATCTCTTGATAGCAAGCTCATAGGAAAATGCAAGCTTGGGAAGAATACAAATTTCTCCAAGGGACAAAGGGATGGAGACTCAAGTATAAGCTCCGACAACAATGGACTATAGTTTTCTTGCTCTTCAATTCCTCCCCTTTCAATGGATCCAAAGGGTTCCTTATATAGTGCTTCAATGGGGTAATGGAAGGTCTAAACTGAGCGATCTCAAGGCATATGGAAGGCCAAGAGACAAGTGACTTGGCTCCACATCAAGGAAAACTCCAAAACTATTTGGCCTTTTGCACACATCCCAATGTACCTGGGTTTAAGGGTCATATCTGCATGTATACAAGAGAATAGGTTTAAAAGTCGTGTATGGAAAATAATGCATGTTTTAGTGATGATCTTGGAAACATCAAAGGTACAAAAATGGTCCATGGGGTCCAAAGAGTCTACAGAGGGATAGGGAAGGCCATAAATGTGTGATCCACCATATGTGGTAAAATCAGTTGTAACACCTGATTATCATAAGAATAACTTTCATAAAGACAAGAACAATCATAGAAAACAATCTCATACTAGGAAATGGTTGTATTATCACAATTCAACATGGCAAGATATGTCAGAATGCAAAGCTCAGAAGATTTTTTTGGAAAAATTGTCGACATCTGAATTGTCTGAAAGAACCTTGGTAGAATCTAATCCAAGTGCATCAACTCTCTTGGCTTCAACTTCAACCACTTCGCCAACCTTGACTATCGATGATGAGGAGGAATGAAAGTCCTATTCCATACACGGATATGAATTTAGAAAAATCCATTACATCTGATTGTGGATAATTGTAGTCAGAAGAGATTTGTTTATGAAGATCTTGTGAAGAAATTAGGTCTTGTCACCACACCACATCCTCAACCTTACAATATTTACTGGATGAAGGATGGACAGGAACTAAAAATCACACGCCAATTCCAACTCACCTACTTCATTAAGCCTTTTGAAGATGAATTACGTTGTGACATGGAACTGCTTTCCATAGCTGACACCTTTTTTAGGAAACCTTACTTGTGGATCGACATGGTACATATCAGTCACATCCACAGAAGGTGATTGTCAAAATTTGGATTCAATGGTACAGCATATCAGAGCGACAACCCACATCAGTGATTGTTATGGTAACTTCCAAAGAAACAAAGAAGCTTATCAATCATGTTTAGAAGTTTTCATTGAATATGATAAAGCCTTGACATTCCAGGAATATTGCAGCAACAAGTCAACCCACCATCCAACATAGCTCCCGACAACAACAATAGATTGACCACATTCTTGAGGAATACTGGAACATATTTCAAGAGTCAAATGTAGTACCTCTGCATTCTCAGGTAAAACACTCCATTGAACTTGTTCCTAGTTCTTCATTACCTAACACACATGTTTAAAAAAGATCCATTCTTGAGAACAAAGAGATCCGCATGCAAGTCCAGGATTTGATTGTTAAAGGTCATATCCGTCCCAACTCCTCTCCTTGTGGAAGTCCCTCCATCCTAGTTCCAAAGAAAGATGGGACTTGGCACATGTGCATCGACTACCGGGCTCTCAAAAAAATTGAGTAAAGAATACATACCCTCATCCAAGGATAGACGAACTCATCGATTTTTTGAAAGGTGCTAAGTTCTTTATGAATCTTAACCTTAATTTGAGATATCATCAAATTTTGATCAAGTCCACTGATGTATGGAGAATGTATTTCATTACCAAGGAAGGATTTTTTGTATGGTTAGTCATTCCTTTTGTCTTAACCAATGCACTTGCAACCTTCATGACGTATATGGATGACCTTCTACGACCCTTCATCGGCAAGTGTGTCATTGTCTATCTTGACAATATCTTTATTTTAAGTTGATCATGGGAAGAACATGTAAGATAGCTTCCACAAGCCTTCGACATTCTCCGACAACATTGACTATATATGAAAATGAAAAAATGCTCATTTGTGATGACCAACATTAAATATTTGAGGTATGTAATTGACTCTACATGCATTCATGTTGACCCAAAAAAAGTACAGATCCTCAAATATTGGCCCATTCCTCAAAAAATTCAGGAACTAAGAACTTTTCTTGGTTTGGTGAACTTCTATCGACGGCTCATAATTGGCTTTGGCTACATCGCATGACCTTTGAATCAGTTGACTGAAGGAAATGGGAAAACTTTATTTAAATGGACACTGACACAACATCAAGATTTTGAACAACTCAAAAACAAGATTTGTATTACACCAACTTGTGTTACCTGATTTGCATCGACCCTTTGAGACTAAGACAGACACGTCGGACTATGCTCTCGTCGCAGTGATCACTCATTCAGGTCACGTAGTCTTGTTTCATTCCAAAACTTTCAATGACACTGTTACAAGGTATTTGGCGTATGAAAAATAAATGTACGCCATTGTGCAAGATATTAAGCAATGGAAACACTACATTCTTGGCAAGGAAACAGTCATTCTCGCTCACCATAAACCTTTGCAGTTTGCTCTGTCCCAATTGAAACTAAAGACAACTCAACAAATCAACTACATTAATTACCTGCATCAATTTTAGTTGATAATTAAATATCAGAAAAGTAAATTTAGTGCCGCAACCAATTGTCTCAGTTAACCACCCATTACTCTAGTTTCTATAGTGATGAGTATGCAGAGTTATGACACCACTACTTGGCCATAATTGTATTCAATAGACTACAACTTCTCCATAATTTATCAACATCTTTAGGATGACACAGTGTCTACTATCGACTACTTCCTGAAGGAAACCTTGCTTTACAAGCATGGACATCTTTTTGTACCAATCGGTGAGCACCGATGGAAGCTCATTTGGGACGTGCGCTATAGCAAGACTGAAGGAAATTTTGGAGTCACAAAAACACTTGTTATCCTCCAAAAGTGTTTTTACTGGCCTTCACTTAAATATGAAGTCAAAAAAGTACATTCTATCAGGCGTAGTTTGTGTCATTACAAGATCAGCAAATCAACAACAAGGACTGTACACACCCCTACCAGTTCCTAGTCAACCATGGGAATCTATTTCTATGGACTACTTGACGGGATAACCTACTACCAAACATTAACATGAAACAATATTATTAGTAGTAGACATATTTTCTAAGATGGATATACTTATACCATGAAAGAAGACTATGACAGCACATCAAACTATTAAGCTCTTCTTCGAACAGGTTTGGAAACATTATGGCCTCCCAACGACCATTATTTTTGACAGAGACACTATATTGTTCAACACCTTTTGTAAAAATCTCTAGAAACAGCTCGAAATAAGACTTTCTTTATCGATGGCCTTCCATTCGTAGATAGATGGACATACAAAAGTTGTAAATTGCTTCTTAGTACAACTGCTTCGCATGTACAACCGCAAATCACCGAACATGGGATGACAACCTTCCATATATACAACATGGCTGTAATCATGCTTAACACAGTTCTATGGGAAAGAATCCATTTGATATCTGTTATGGATTTCACCTCTCAACACCTATCGACTAGATTAGTTCCTCAACATAGTCGAATGACACTGACTTTCAAGGATGAGAAGTTTAGAAAGCATTAAATTTTAGAGGTCAAATCTACAACATCCAAAATAAAGCACAGGAAAATTTTGCAACGAGCTAATGCAAAAGTTAAGTCCTGACATGAAGAGCATCGTGTTCTTCATTCATTCCAAATTGGGGATCAGGTCTGGTTAAATCTAAAGAAGGAGCACTTCATTGGTCCATACAGAAATTTGAAACCTTTGTGATATGGTCCATATAGTATCCTTAAACATATTGGATAAAACAATTTTCAGCTCAACATTCCTGCATGCATTGGTTTTCATCCAGTCTTTAATGTAGATCTACTTTGACCATACCATGCACCATTTTTGGAACATAATGACTTGCATATAGTAGAACCCAAAGACATCCATCCAAATTTTTGGGGACCTCTTCTTTGCGACACCATTGTGGGACGATGCCTACGCCATACAAGGATGAACTCCATTTCCTTGTTTCAATTGGCTAGGAAGGAAAGATCCCCATGCAAGGATAATGGTAGTTTAATACTGAAGTATCCAACAAGTTTCCTCCCCTGAATGAATACACAATGGAGACCATTGTTTCTTAAGGAAGGAGGAATGATCTAACCAATAGTTAGCATGTTGTCAAACTTCGACAAATTCTATCACTTCAACTACTTCAACATATTCAGCATCAACTTCGACAAGTCTAAACCTTGACACAACCAAATTCAACAACATTGACATTTTTCACGCTTGACATACAACATCTTGGCATTCCTTGTGGGAATCGACGACTATCAAACATTGATAGAATGTCTATGTATTCCAGTCATCTGCAATGGTTGAACTTATAAACCGTTATAACTTATTTTGTAATTGAACGTAACAGGTAGTCACCCAAGTGTCTCAGTATTCTATATAAACATGTACATTGTTGTAACAATCAACCAACCTTCATGGAGAAGAATTAATATAGAAAATGGTTCGAATTATTTCATATTGTTTGTGTGCATACTTTCTGTTGATACAATGCTTTTTCAGATTTACTTGTTCTTTTCCAATGCTTTCGCCATAACAGTTTTCGACTCATTTAGTCAACTGTTGTCCCCGACATGCACCTAGGAACAGTCTGGATCACTCATTGTGGCATGCATTTAGCATCATGTTCTTCATCAACTTCACCAATAACATTCACAATGCCACAAAATTCTTCTTCAAGATTCTTAATTTCCATTGTTGCTTCAAATTTTAGTTTACCTTAATTTTTCTTTCTCTTTAATTCGCTTCTATTGCTTGGTAGATTCAACTCGTCATCAAGGTGTTCTTCATAATATTGTGTTGTCTTACTACTACTATCAAAACTCACATAAGAACACAAAATTAAATGGTTAAATAAAAAAAATGTTTCTTTCATATTCTCCTCTTTCATCTTTCCTCTTGCATCTTGGACTACTACATTGCAACTAAGGAAATATCATCATCCTTTCCCATTATTCCTATAGTGATCCTCATATCTATATGATCAATTCTATCATCTGTGTGGACTATTTCCTAGTAAGCATACTCCTACTCCATCGTGATACAAGAGTCTTCCTTTATACTCATACTTATGGAAACTTTCCTTAGTTATTTCTCACCTTATATTGCTCTTGATGTATTTTTCCTCAATATTCTTAACCTTTTCCATAGCCCACATACTAATGTTCACTCTTCATTTAATGCCTCACATTTTTGGGTAGATTTCCCATCATTCCTTGGTTTTAAAATTCATTCTTCTATGAGGAAATCTCTTCTTCTGACTCCATCCTAGTATTCTTCTTACTCATCGGAAATAGGGCCAATTTCCTCATAATTAGATAGTTGAAAATTCCATTTTGAATATTCCTTTCCATCTACAACTATTGAAATTTTTTCTTCCTTCTACTTACTCACATACTCCACTTCAAACTCTTTTTCTTTCAACTGCTTATTCTTTTTTTTTTCCTCTTCCAATATATCTTCGACAATCACTTCATGGATTTCCATTTCTTCTCCAAGGTTTTCTTCAAATTCATGATTTTTTCTATTTCATTTGCATCATCAAAATTACAGGTCCTTTCTTCAAATTCTTTACCAAATCCCTCAAATCCTATTCAATGTTTACAATAAAATTGGTTCCTTCTAATCCATTTTTCAGCATCAATATTGGTATTTTCTCCTTCAACTATACCTACACATGGACAAACATTAGATTCATCAAATAATTTCAATACCTCCATGGGAATATCCTCCAACACTGCTTCATTCTTTGTGTTATCCTTTTGTCTTCATCATAGTAATTATTATCTTTTTCATTAGACCTTATTTCGTTGAAAATCCTCATGTTAATTCTTCTTGTATAATCCATTCATGCAATTAATATGTGCAACTTTTCCTTTTACTTCCAACAAGTCTACCAAAATACAAATGTTGGAATTGTCTTCCCAAATACCAACTTTTCTAAACTTTTCTCGACTTAAATCATCACCCAATATTTACACCCAACTTCCACTATTTCTATAACCAGTGGTTTCTTCAAAATGATCAAACCTCCAATAAAACTCTACCAAGAATAAAAACCAGAGTTGTCTCATCCTTCACTGACCTCTACCAGCTCACAGTTGTGGTTTTTTTCGAACACCCTCTTGCATACTTTCAAATTATCTAGCTTCAACTCTTGCCATCCACATTGGGGTTTAATTTTCTTACGATATCTTGAAACCTTCAAAACATCTACCCAATCATAGGTGGATATGTTCTTATCCCTTCATTTATAAAATTACCCACAACCTTAGTTGTGGAGTTGTCTTCTTTAGTAGGATTCCACCTATATTGCATGATACTTCTACTTTGATAATAAAATCAAATGCACCAAGGGACTTTAATCCCCTAGTTAGGGTTCAATGCCACCACTTCACTTGCACAATTTCAAAATCACAATACACAGAGAAACAAGAGATAACAAAAAGTTTTTAAATTCACAAATATTACAACTCTAAGTTGCAACAATTTAAACATACACACAGAACATGATTTTATTTATAAACAAAGTATCAACAAGTCCTCTATTAGTGCTCAAAAAAATTATACAATTTACATTACAAGTCTCTAATGGATTTCTTCTTCAAAATTTATAAGGGGGTTCAAATTCCTTACAGTTCCTCAAATTATCAAATTTTCATGCTACTGGTCTCAATGTCAACTAGACTTTTACAATATTTTCTTCAACAATTTAAAAAACATTAATTACTTGTAGTTGCTCCATTTTTGGTATTCTGTGTGATCCTCCTCTATTATTATTTTTTCTTTGGATTTCATTCTTACGTTTTTATTCTCTTTATCCAAATTAATATTTTTTTCTAGTTCTCCCCCAATTCAAGAGGTTTTACTCTCCAGTTCACAATCCTATTATCCTCCTCTTCTTCTTCTTTTTGCACTTCATGTTCATGTGTGGGGTCTCTTCCCTTTTCATCATGTGTATGACTCTCTATATGATAATGTTGAACATTTTTAACATCCACCAAGACCAACTTTGGTCTATTGCAACTTTAAAAAGGTAAGGAATCACTTGATTTTCTTTAGAATTTCATTTCTATGCTCGAAATTATTTAATAGAAGCATTCATAGATCACAATAGTTGCAATGAGTTAAAAATTTAGGAAGATCCATGTTGTAAAAAATATTTTTAAATTATGATCTATTGTGGGTGTATGTAGTACATTCTAAGAAAAAATGATTTTCATCTTCAACCCTCTTAGTGTCACAAATATGACAAATTCTCTCATTCTATGATGTTTTAGGAATTGTCTAATGCCCTACTTCACTATGGAGCTCATGAGAGTTTGTTTTTATGTTAGCAATGTTTATTTTCTTATTTACACTAGTTAAAAAAAGAGATACTTTATATACTCTATATTATGGTTGATTACATATTTATCGTACTATATAATTTTTTCTTATCCTCTAACTATTTATCACACCACAACTTTTTAAATTTAGAGGTAATACTATTTTAATACTATCACTAGTTTGTAGAGTGAAGAAAACAATGCCTCTGGCTCTAAAGAAACCATTGAGGCATATAAATCCATGAACAATGCCTTGAGGCGTGATGCATTACTTCACAAGCGTATCCATGGAACTATGTACAAGAGTTAGGGACTTTTTTCCTTAGACATGGTGACTGGAGTAGACTTGAATCTTGGTCCCTAATGAATCTTCTAGCCATCTAGGGCTAAGCAGGATTCCCCCACCAACAACACATGGAATATTATGTTATCATTTTCCTTTAATTTATGATAGTGGTGCCATTATGTATTTTTGGGAAATATGTACATGTTTCAAGGACTTACGAATGATGTTATAATGAAGGATACCATGCAATTCTCCCTAAAATAACCATTGAGAAATCTAAATTCATTGGAAATGCCTCAAAGTACCACACATGACTTCGCAGGGGGATCCGTTGCACTATGTACCCAATTATTGGGGACATAATGCCTTTTACTTGCTCATGGGAGGAGATCACATGAACCTTTGGCCCTAAAATAGTCTTCTAGTGATCAAAGGATAATAAGGTTGACTTAATCGACGACACATGGCCTATTGATTATGGATAAATATGTTGATTCTATTAATTAGTTTTTATTACTATGTGCATGTCATACCGCCTTGAGAATGGTGTTCCAAGGAAGAAAACCATGCCTTTGTCCCTAAATAGATCACTGAATCATTTACAAACATGAACAATTCTTTTAATCGCCATGCATGACTTAGTATGGGTATGCATGACTATAACACCCAGTTTTGATCCCATGGTATTGAATTGCATATGATGTAAATTGTGTTAATAAATTGTGGTGTGGAGCTGAAGGAAAATGCCCCACCATTGATTTAGTATTTTATTTTTCGACACTTAAAATTGATTCCGATGGTTTATGTGCTAGCTAGGCACAATATGTTTTGAGACATCATGTAACTATGCAATTAATAAAATTACCACGACTAGCTATGTGCCACAACGTTAAAGAGATGGGGCCGTGATTTCACAAGGAATAGGGAGGGGGGAATAATCAAACCCTTGAGCCAATGGGAAAAAGCAAAGTGTCAAGTGGAAAACCCATCAAGTTGTCAACCACCCATTTTGTCCTTTTGTGCCCAGTCATTAGAAGTGGTTGGGGAAGTTATTTCCTTGGGATGGGAAATATATGGAGGTCAAATTGAATTGGAGAATCCATCAGTCTTTGGAAAACGTGTTTTTGACTTGTAGGGCAAGTAAATTCTTGGGAAGGAAATCCCAAGCCATTAGGCACCCATGTCTTTAATTTTCCTTAACACAACATGAAGGGGGATGAGCTCTCCCCTTCACGAATTTGCAGTTTTCCCATGTTTATCCATGGTTAGGAAGTTGTTTTTGGAATGTTGAGTGCATATGCAAGAGATATTCATGTTTTAGTGTTTGCGGGGAGCCATTTTTGTCTCCCTCACAATTTGGGTCGTTTTCTTATTTTTCCCATGCTCAATTTTTTTTCTGTGTTGTTGGGCGAATGGGAAGGAATGGGACACAATTTTTTGGTTTGAGGTGGTTGTTTTTTCTATGTGAGAAAGAAGGGATCTTCCCCCACATTTTTCTGCTTTTCCCTCACTTTCTCCAAGTTGGGAAATCTGTTTTGTTGTTGATGTGTGAATGGCCTGAGGATATTCATGATCCGCGGGTTTGGGAAGGTCGTTTTTGCTCACATGGTGGTCATAGACATTTTCTTGAACTATGATCTACAATCTGAGGGTTTGTAGAGGTTGTTTTTCCTTAGTAGAGCCATTGAACATTTTATGGGATCGTATTGTTCACTTAGGGTGTTTCTCCCCAATTTCCTTTGATGTTTTTGGGTTCCCAGGATGTTTGGCACTTACCCAACAATGGTGTTTATTGTTGGGTGCATCCTTGTGATGGATTGGAAAAACAAGACCAAGGAACCATTTGTTAATTGGACGTATGTGTGTTTGATGTATGGTTTGTCTTGGTTGAGTAATTCTAAGGACCTCGCCATGTTATTGGATTATTTCCTTAGTATGTGAAACCCAACGATGTGTTGGATTGATTCTAAACGTATGATTTTGGCTATGTATGAGCTTGTTGTTCCCTAGTACCTTGTGGAATCATGCCCAGATAGGGGGTGGCAGTGATGTTGAGAGATTGATGAGCACACTAGCCTATGGTTGGGTGGAACGTTGCAGCGACGTAGCTATTTGTTGGCCAACTTATTTGCAAGATAAGCATGTTTGCGCTTAATCTTTGCAAACTATTTGTTTAATTATTTATGAATGATGAATGCTTGAATGAAATGGATTTATTTTCTTCCATTGTATTTACATGTCTTATGCATTTGTATATGTTTTTATGTCAATGAATTTTAATGATCATGTTCATGGGGCTAGATTTCATGTTTGATAGTAGGAGCAGCCTAGTCGCGCCCTCTCCGTCGTCAGTATGAGAGGCGGGGATGTGAAAATGACACTATGGATCTATATTTTGTGGCCTTAAATCCTTAGACATGGTCCGTGGAGGATACTTGAAGATCAATAACTAATTTAAACTTCTATCCATCTAGGTCTAGGAGGGTTACCTCCACCAATCACACATGGCCTACTAAGGGTATTACTAGACTATGATTAAGGATGTTGGTGTCATGAGGTATTTTTTTAGCAGTAAGTAGGTGTCTTTGGGACTTGAGAAGGACATTACAAGAATAAAACTATCTTTGTACCTATAGAAACCATCGAGGAATCTAGAACAATGAATAATTCCTTGAATAATGACACATGACTTCATAAGGTTATCCCTAGCATTACGTATCCAATATGGGGAATCTCTCCCTACTCCTCTTTCCCCAAAAATTTTCTCTCTTCCCCTCCCTCTCTCTCACACCCTTGTCCCCTCTCACTCTCCCCGTCCATATTCCCCTATCTCTCTACACGCCCTCATTTTATCTCCCTCCCTCTCTCTCTACCTTTCTCTTCTTCTTAACCTCTCTCCTACCCCCTCCTCTCTCTCTCTCTCTCTCTTTGCATATTCCCCTTTAGTTTTCCCTTTACTCTATCACCCTCACTCTAAAACTTCCTCTCCCTCATTGTCTCTCTCTTTACCTCCCTCCCACCCTCCATTACTCTTTCTCTCTCTTTCTGTTCCTCTTCCTCTATCTCTCTCCATCTTTGTTTCTAGGTATCTATAGATATCTCCCTCTCACTCTCTGCTTGTCTCTCTTGATAATTTTTCTCAACCATTTCCCCCTCTTTACCTTTAACCCTCTCTCTCTCTCTCTCCTCCCATATCATATGCATTCTCCCTACCGCTCTCTCCCTCTCTTATTATTTATACCACCACCATTATCTCATGTCCTCTCTACCTCTATATCCTTCTCTATCCCCCATACCTATACCCCTTTATTTTCCCCTCCCTCTCTCCTACTACATATTCCCTATCTCCTTCCCCCCTCTCTCCCACCCTCCCTCCCTCTCCCTCTCTCCTACCCTCCCTCCCTCTCCTTCTCTCCTCTTGTTCTCTCTACCCTTACCCCTCCACCTCCCCCCTCTCTTTCTTCCCTACTCTATTTATATCTCCTCCTCCCTCTCTCTCTCCCTCTCTTTCTATATCTTCCCCACTCTCTCCCCCCCTCTCTCTCTTTCTCTTCCTCCCTCCCTGGCTCACTACTACCCCTTCCTCCTCTCTCTCTCTCACTCTCTTACTTTACCTCTCTCTCCCTCTCTTTTATATATCTTCCAATTACCTACTTCTCTTTCTATCCCTCTCTCCACCTATTTCTTACACACCTCTTTCTCTCTCGCGCGCACTCACACACACACACACACACATAAAAAAAGTTTCTCTCTCCTTAGTCTCACACTCACTTTCTATGTCTTTATCCCTCTCTACATCTCACTCACTCTCTCTCTCTTACCCTTGAACTATCACTCTTCCCCATCCCACCCCCTCTCTCTCTCCATTTATCTCCATTTATAAGTCCCTCCCTCTTCACCTCTTACTCACTAATGACTCTCTCCCTCCCCCTTGACCTATCACACTTCCCCATACTCTAATCTCATTATTTTTCTCGATCTATGATTCCCTCCCTCTCTCTCCTCCCCCCTCCAAACATACATCCAAGAGTGCATGCACACATTAGGAACACACTCAAATTCTCTTGTATTGATCATGTTGAATTCCCCAGGCGATAGTACCTAGAAACATAGTGCCATGGATAACCCTACAAATTCATGTGTAGTGCTTTAAGAAATTGTTAATGGCTTTGGATGCCTCAAAAATAATTTTAGGGATACCTAAGGAATGGTAAATTGACCATGTTGAAGGACCTAATGCCACATTACCTAGATACATAGTGCCATGGATACCCCTACAAATTCATGTGTGGTGGTTTGAGGCATTTTTCATGTATTTGTATGTATCAGGGGTTTCTTTAGGGCCAAAGGTGTGGTATTCTTCCCCAAAAAATCATTCCTAAGGCCCTAAGACACCCAACATGCTACTCAAAGCCACCTAATGGCACTGTCATCCTTAATTATAGGTCTATGATACTCTTAGGAGTCCATGTGTGTTTTGTGGAGGAAACATTCTTATCCCAGGATGGTTGAAAGATTCCTTTAGGGATCATGGTTCAATATTCCTCCATTGAACATGTCTAAGGCCCCAAGGCCACAAGACCTAAATCCATGGAACCATGGATATGCCTAGGGAGTCATGTATGGTGTTTCAATGCATTGTTCATGGAAAACAATTCCTTAATGGTTTCTTTAAATTGAAAAAAATTATCTTCTTCCCTAGAAAATCATTGCAAAATCCCTAATACACCTACAGAAGGCTCTTGATTTCATCTGATGACTCAATTAAAGTCCTTGAGACCCATTCCACTATGAAAAAACTCTTGATTGTGTCCATATCTACCTATTATTCCAAAGATCCACTTTAAATGGTGTATGTTATGGTTCACGACCTTGATCATTTCCCATTACCTCAAGAAATCTTATCTTAGGGTATAATTCCCTGCCTCTATGTATTCTTATCTTAGGGAATAATCCCGTCCCTCAATTTATTCTTATCTTAGGGTATAATTCCATCCCTCGATTTATTCTCCAAGTATCATCCAAGACCTATCCCTAGTGTAGAATTACATAATGTTTCCCATGTCCCAACTTTGAGTATAATGACCTACTATATAGTGCATGTCTTTTGTTTTGAGGATTTGTTTATGGTATTTCATCCATAGACACTTCATAGAGGGCTTGACGGTATTATTTTCCTCCCATACTGATTTTTAAGTCCTTCAAACCCATCCCTACTATCCAAGAAGTTATAGGATCTGTCATACTCATCTTGGATGCAAAACATCACCTTTAAAGGGATCGAGTGATGGTTTGAGTCCTTTATCATGGTGTAAAAGTCCTAGATATGCATTGAGAGCACAATCCCATTTTTCCCATCCCCTTATAATATCCATGTTACTAAAACCTACCCCTCATTTACAAAACTCATAAGAAAACCCAAATACAATTGAACACCAAATATCATTATTAGAGGGACTATGTAGTGGTTTAAGGTATCAATGATGAACTAAACATAAACATTTATTTTCTGTTAATTTTTCTAAATAGGAAATGAATTTTGTAGAAACATAAAATAATAATGATATAATCATGTACATCTCTTAAGGACCTTTCCAAAGAGATAAAGAACCCCAAAAGTGGTGACTGGACAAGAACTCATGGCCAAAATATTAAATATTTTTTTTTAATTATAAAAGGATGTCGAGCCTTTTAGAGCACATGCACGCTTTTAAAGTATGTGCATGCTTTTAAAGTGTGTGATAACTTTTAAATCTTTTGCACATTTTTTTTAAATTTGAATTTCATAGGAAGGAATATTACTTGTTTACTGACTTGGTTGGTTCGGATTTGGGTTCGAAGTGACAAACTTGATGATTTAGATTCCAAATTGATGAAAACATCTCATTTCCAGGATATCTCTCTATAAATTTGTTGTTGACATTAATTTTCTATAGGATAGATAAATATGTTGTTAATGAAACTAAAGATCCATATAGAGTCGACTTTGTAGCTTACAAATATATAATTTAAAAAAAATAATAATATTGTTTACTATTTTTTATACACTTTCATCTTGATATATACTATAATCTTAATGCATCCTTTGATTCTGCTATAACGTTTTTCTCCTTAAGCATTTTTTATGAAAATTATATGGCGCATTAGAACACACT
>LPNX010750106.1:197316-235091 GCA_001517045.1 Pseudotsuga menziesii | reverse complement strand
GCCGTAGACTGTTTGACAGACAATTGGTGAAGTTGTTTTGTCAAAGACTCTATAGTGGGAGAGTTTACGGACCCAACCACACCATCGGCATGGGGTCCAAGCTTGGGTTTCTCGACCTCATGGGAAGGCCTTTGTGCCTCAGGGATAATTTCATATAGAATCCTAGACTGTGAATAAATCAAGTCCAACTGCTGGGCCCTGAGTATGGCTTCTTCTTCACTAGTCACTCCTGATGTGGAAACATCCTTAGATATGTATGGCAATAATGACTTAAGGAACCACTCTAATAGAAACTCAGGAGGGATGGTAGCTTTGATAAGACTCTTTCACCTCCTCCACTCTTGGATATGATCCGAGATGTGGGTTGCCTTGTTTTTTCTGAAAGTAGACAACAAGTCTGTTCCGAAATCGTAATGGACCGAAAGCTGAAAGTGGCTAAGGAAAGCATTAGCTAGGTCCCAGAAACTACTAAAAGTAGCAGAAGGTAGCTCAATGTACCATTTTGCTGTAGTGCCAGTCAAGGTCCTCTGGAACAACCTTAATCTCACCGAATCTTCATTCAATGAGTTGGAAGAACACCATAAATGGAAGGTGGTAGCATGAGCTCCAGGATCTTCACCAGCCTTACCTTCGAACTTAGGGATGTCCGAGGGCAGTTTGGTGGGAACAGGTGGCCACAAAGGGTCATGCCTCACCGGGTCATTCATCAATTTTGATAAGTCTGGCAAGTTCAAAGTTGCCAGAAAAGGAAGTTTGGGCCTAATCGGTGCACTAGATGTGCCAGCTTGGGGATTAGAGGGTCCAACCCCCGAATGCCCATAGGTAAAGGTGGGGTTTCCCCCTGACACCGATTGTGAAGTGGGAAGGTTGCCTTGAAATGGATTCCATCCGTAGGCCACAGGATTTTGGGTGGGAGGTGCAGTGTAAGTGGTTCGGGCCATCCCCATAGAAGCTGGGGTCTGAAAGACTGGAGCAGGTATCCCTCCGCTAAACAAAGAAAAGGGAGAGCTCATGTATGGGACGGAAATAGGGGTATGGAAGCTCTGCACATAAGAGGTGTTGCCCCCAAACTGCACTCCTACATATGAAGGAGATGGACCTACATATGGACTGGCTGGGGGAATGTGCCCCCCATTCCAAGGAAATATTTGGACATAAGCCAAGGATCCTACCGGACCACTCTGAGTAGTGTAAGGGAAGGAAGAAGGAATTGTAGGTATACTGGGGATACCAGTAACCATATCACCAGAAGTACCTCCTATGTTTGAGTGAACCGGTGGTTGGACCACCCGGCTCTCTGGAGTTAAGGGTGTCGAAGGAAAACTAGATCTAGGGGCACTAACCGGGGGAGGTAGTACCCCTTCAACCGGGAGGGTTGAGGTGAAAACAAATGGACTTTCTTCCGTAGAAGACATGACTCTACTCAAAGGGACACCTACTACTGGTGAACTAATCACAAGCAAATCCACAGAGCATACACTAAAAAGATCCTAGAGTCTCAAGCAATCAAACCAAGGTATAAAGATATGCTTTCCCGAAGAAAGCTGATGAACGATTACTTGGCGTCCTTGAGGGGTTCTCAGGCACAAGCGGAGGAATCACCCACCACCCTCCTGCACTTTCCACAAGGGTTACCTTCCAAGCCTGCTCAAGGTGAACCAGAAATAACCTTCCGGTTTACCTAGGTATGAACCCTAAAAGACAAGAGACTAAAGGCTACCTTGACAATACAAGCTGTCTGGGGGGACAGTCACAAGCCGAACTCGTACGCATGGGCAGGGTAGCTGAGCCCAAAACTCTGTCTAGGATAGAATCCCCAGATGCGTAAAATTCCTGGGTTACGTTTTGACAAGGATTCGGAGGGTTATCTCCTCTGTCCAAGCCTCCACGCGGCCTAGTGCTTAACTCCCGTTTGAGAGGAGCTTCCTAGATACAGTGATAGAATCAAGGATTTACCTAAAGAATGGTCCACTACGTCTAAGTTTATAAATTGTGGGAAGTTTACACTCCCTAGTCCACAAGTCTAGCCTAAGCTAGTAGGTGAAAGGCCCCTAAAAATAAAAACTTACTAGTAAATTTTAATTTATGCGTTTATTTTAAGGGTTGTTTCTTACTCAAGAGGAAATGGAAGTGATGTACTGTATGGTGTTTTGACTCAGCAAGAAATAAATGAAAGTAAAGTGCATTCAAAGCAAACTACTACTATAAAACAAACTTCTTTTCATTTTTTCAAATATGTATTGATGAACTACAGCACTGATAAGAGAAACTAAGCCTATATATTTTTGTAATTTTCTGAGATTATATTTTTAAAATGAAGCAAACACTACTAATGCAAAAAACACAATGCAAAATACTAACTATGTTTTCTTTTCACTTTAAAAATTGCTCAAAAATCTACTATGCATCTACAATGCACTATGTTTGAGTAAACTTGAAACTTATGAACTGTATACAAACTACAAACTGAAACAAATAGGCTGACAGAACCAACAGACCAGCAAGAAAAGTAGGCTAGGAACCCTAGCTTGGGTGCTAACAATGACACAAAACCACTGCAGACTTAAAAAGGCAAGTGCAAACCAGCAACTGTTAGAAAGCAGACTGGAAAAACAGAGCCCAAGACCCTGATCACTGATCTGGACTGAGACACTTGAACCAAGAACCCAAACAGGCCAAAAGCTTCAGGATGCAAACAGTAAATAAACCAAGTAAAAAAGACTCAATGGCTTTCAAAAAGCACTTAAGATGTGATCACCTGATGCAATCAAACAAACTCTACAACATTCTTAAAGAAAGTCTTCTCAGAAAACAAGGACTATAGCAAGAAAAGAACCAAGCAAACTCTTCTTTAAAAATCCCAATTCTTAGGAGTACTCGCGACTGTCTAACAGTGCAACTCGCGAATGACTCGCGACTATGCAGTATAACAACCCGCGAATGCAACTTTATACTCGTGACTGTTCAGTAGAACAACCCATGAATGGGTATAAAATTTTTCTCAAAATCAAAGAAAAAAACCCTAAGACTTTCAAACACTAAAGTAAGCAATATCCAGGATAAAAACCACAAACAAACTCACAAGCAAAACTGGTCAGGATAACAGAAATGACCTACAACAGTCTAGGCTTCCTCAGCGGAGTCACCAGTTCTGTTGTAAGGGATTATGCACCTAATAATCGTAGGTTGGGGGTTACCAACATACTCAAACACTTGCAGACAATTGACTTCTAAAGTGAAGAATAGGAAATAAGAGGGTTAGAAGAACTTACTTGTTAAACGAAGTTCGATCCTTGCTAGTCCTCTTCCAATCTGCTCCACTTCCAAAGTCTTCAAGGTTCACTCCTCTTTCACCTGTTCAAAGACAATATTCCAGATATAGAGTGATTCATATATATATATTAACAGGTTAGATAAATCAAATATGAAATACTGAAGCATAAACATTTATCAAACCAAGATATATGAGACACATGTGGAAGAAGTAATCTCTTTATTATCAATAATGAGAAAGTTCAGAGTACAACCAAATGTCTGAGACAAGGACTCCTCTGTCACTAAAGGATTCTGAGTTTCACTGCTCCAAAGACTGTTGTGAACAATCCACCAGCATAACTTTGCACTTCAAGTGTAAGTCCCCTACAACCTTCCCCAAGGCCTGTATTTATATGGGTGAAATAAGGCAGTTCTTGAATGTTGGGGAAGTTGTAGTAGTTAGGGAGATTAAGTAAAATGACTTAACTAAACTCCCGTTAGTGCATGTTTTTATGTTTTCATGTTAAGAGGCACATTCGCGGGTATGTAATAGAGCAACCTGCGA
Organism: Pseudotsuga menziesii; assembly: GCA_001517045.1. Classification (NCBI taxonomy): domain Eukaryota; kingdom Viridiplantae; phylum Streptophyta; class Pinopsida; order Pinales; family Pinaceae; genus Pseudotsuga; species Pseudotsuga menziesii. The sequence continues at coordinate 231,271 of LPNX010750106.1, read as the reverse complement.
ATGATTCACGACTCTTTATAAGCGCAACCCACGAATACAAGGATTCGCGACTTGCTGTAAAGGAGACTCGCGAATGATGCACGAGTTGTCTAAAAGAGAGTCACGAATACATCCCAACATGTCAAAATGGCAAAGTAACTAGCTGGATGAAGGTAGAATGTATTTCATAACAAGCCAAGCTATAGTGTTAAGGGCGAACCTCTATCCATAAGTGTGCCGACATGAGGGATATCAGCACTCGGACGGAGAGGTGCCACTCAGGTGTATAACATATACCGATATTTTTTTTAATGTCAACTAATGATGGCATGATTGTTTTGTAGGAAATGATGTATTTTATAAAGATATAAATGATTTTTCTTTGGAGATCTTCAGGCCCACCATCCGCACAAGGTGGGACAGACAGACAAAAGATTTAAAGGATGAGCTGAATAATTGGTTGGTTGGTATGTTCGGAAAAGATACCTTCGATACATCGAAGGTCCTACAGAAGGATGGACAACATCTAAAGATTTTTGGAGACCAATATAGGGTTCTCCTAGAAAAGAACCCTAGGTATGAGTACCCTCTGATGATTCCATCAAGGGAGTGGAAATCCCTAGTGGAAGATAGAAAATAGAAGGGTCTGAGAAAAATAGGAAAGATACCACCAGGAACAGGGAGGTATGCAATACATTCCACAATGTAATGGTAAGCCTTATTATTATTAATTTTTATATCGAATTTGGAATATCGAATAACATAATTCAACACTTGATTAGGCTGTCAAACACATCAAAGGCCACCAAGGAAAGACTAGAAAAATTTGGTCAACAGAAGCTTGGGCATAGTGTTATTCGAATTTGGCGGCCCAAATTGTAAGTATCGAAAACCCAATACTGCATCCAAATAATATATAGAAAATTATTTTTGTTTTATTCTGGCAAAAAATGTAAAATTAATGATGTCATGCAAATATGCAAGGCAACCGATTCAAATAATTTCCCACTGAGGAAGACATGAAGCATGGCTTCCAACACGACTTTGAATCCATTATTGAATGCCGGAGAAGCTTGCTTGGGCATACTGCACAATCTTCTACTGATCCATTTAGTGCACAGGTATATAAAAACAATATAGTTTAATGAAAATTTATTAATTCTCATGCAATTTATTCATTATAAAAAATGAACATAAATTATTTATTCTATTTTGAGCAGGAAAGTAATGGTTCAATTAATGCCGAGGATGTACACCAACCATACGAATATCATGCTTCGATTCCTGGTAATGAATTTATTAATATGCTATTGTTTTTTATAGATAATTGCATATGATGAACATTAATTCTAATTCTCCATAATTCAACTACATATCATGTAGATGTAGGTAACACTGAACAGGTTGAGCCTATATAGGATAATGATGAACATGCTGATGTGCCCATGCCAGGTAAAAAAACACCTTTGTAATGTTTTTTTAAATGAATTACTTGTACTTTTAAAAATAAAAATAAATTAATAGAACATTTTGACATTATTGCAGAAATTCAGATCCCCTCGCCGCAAGTTCAACCTTGCGAGCAGTCTACTAGGGAGACCGATGAGCAGATTCCGAAAGATGCACTTCTTGCTAAATATGTAAAGAGAAGAAAAGTAAAAAGGAAGTGACTGAAGAAATTTTGAGTAATTCTTATTTATAATAAAAAATTATACATGTTTTTTTCCTCTATTTCATGAGTGAATGGTTAAATGAATGCTTTCATGAATGGTTTACTGAATGTTTTTATCGGCTACTGACTAAATGAATGGTTTAATGAATGATTTAATGAATGGCTTAATGAATGTTCTTTTCAGCTATTGAATGATTGAATGGTTTATTGAATGATTTAACGAATGGTTTAATGAAAGCTTTTTTCAGCTATTGAGTGAAACAATTTGTAGTAAATTGTTATTTGCAAGTAAATGCATTGGGTTTGGGGAATTGAGAGTGATGTGAGGGGGGGAGGGACCATAAGATATTCCACCTTCACGTGGTTGGCCATGTTTAGTATAGAATATTAAATTATTCTCGAAACAGAGAGGATCTCAATGAATGGTAAGGAAGTATACGTTAAAAACAGTTATTTCTATAATTATAGTATTTAAATTTTACTATTGCTATATGACTCATCCATTGGAACTTGTTACAGATAGCATTGAGAAACATTTTCGTAGTTAAGAGAAAAAATATGGCATTTTGATGTGATCAATGGCCTTATATACATAGTGTTTTGGTTCTCCATGTTTTCTTAGGTAATCTCTTATTAACAATTAATTTACTTTAATAGTTTAATAGTATTGTAATTTACATTGTAATAGTATTGTATTTATTTAGATTGGTTTTGTTATTTTCATAAATAGGAAAATATTTATTTGATGGGTCCTAACATGAAATTATTGCAACAAGAAAAAAATTGAAGTATAATGAATGATGTTTTGAAAGGTAAAGCAGAAGAAGATAGTGAGAAGCTCCACAAATCAAGGTAAGTTGTAAGAAAAAAAATTATAAATAGTGTATGAAACATATTCCTAATTCTCATACATAGTTTGCTTCAGTTAATTTCATTTGTATTCCATACTTGCTCAAGGATATTGGGTTGTTTAATGTAGATGTATGGGGTGCTAAGGATATCACATAATAGGTTTATTTAAGGAATTTAACAGGACAAGGATGGAAGAGTAGAAAGAAGGTGTCAATGTTCTAATATAATAACAAGATGGAAATATATATAGTTCTATGACAAATATACCATTCACATTCAAGTTGGACTTGCAGTTGAAACCTTACAGAAAAACCATTAACTTTTGAAAAATACCGAGTTTATCACCACTTTACCTATAAAATTTCCTTTTTCACACTACACTAAGAAAACATGGACTATTGCAAGGTATACTTTGCTAATGCAAATAAATAATCATTTGTAGCCACATGTAGCAATACATCCATCACATGTGAAATGATCACCATTAGAAAATGCAGCCCTGCAATTCCTCCTAATGCATCTCCATTCTTGAGAATGAAAAGGGGAGTCTTAAGAAAAAGGAAAATCCAACATCAAATATTTACATTATATTTCCTACAAATCTTAGATTGAAAACAATTGACAGATTCCAATATAAAGCAGTAGGAATTGAGAATGTTTCTAGACTTATATAAGGAATTTGAGAGGGAATGATGTCAAGATTTTTATTTTTGAGTTTAGGCTTCAAGTAGCCATGTTTCTCATTTTATTTCATGTGCTCAAATAACTTGGTATAAAAATATTAATATTATGGTCTCTTTAGGGTGCTATGATTCTTCCTTCTCGGGGATATTTTTCCATCCTAAAATTCTCCTTGAACTCAAATCCAAGAGGTTCGAGCAATCTATAGGTGTGTTGACACCTTCCTTCTTTTTATTTTAGTGCATAAAAACTCAGTAAAACTATCTTTTCTTAGACTATTATTCTCATTTTTACTTCTATATAGTTTAGTCCTATTATTTTTTCTACCTTTTTTTGTTGGTGTATGTCCATTCCATTGGTATTCTGTCCAACTTTTCCAATTAAATCCATGAAAAGGGGTAATTGCATTGATCAAACCTGCATAATGGTTCAAAAATCAATTTTTTGGTTGTTGCATAGACCCATTATGCATTTGTAATCTGCAATTTACTATTTCTTGGTGCCAAAAAAAACTATTCTTGCATCCCCCATTTGTCTATGGCCCTCTGCAAGTCCCCTAGTGACTCCAAATATTTTGAGAACTCCAACATTACTCAAATCCTGGTAGATCGAAAGTAGGGACAACAACGTCTCTTCGTGGAAATTCTTGTTATTTAACAAGGATAACAAATTCCACAACAAAAAGAATTTCAAACCAAAATGATATATATATCTATATATCTATATCTCTCTCTCTCTCTCTCTCTCTATATATATATATATATATATATATATAGTTTTCCATTGAAAAATTCGTTGGGTAAAACATATAGGCATTTATTCACATTCCAGACATGGATCCTGGGGTAAATGTTGTCGGAAGACATGTATGCCTAACCCCAAGGGCCTCGTGGATTCTGTCTTATGACCTCCTTTTTACATAGGCATGGAAAGTAAAACCACTTGAATTATCCCTAGGGTTTTAGGAAGGTGCATTGGATGGAATGTTTGTAGTCCTTTGGTTGCACTTGCATCCAATAGATATTGTGAAGACAATAATTCAATCTCTTAGTATTGGTCATAGTTTTCTCTTTCATAATTTGGGGTCCATTATGTCAAAGAGAGGAATGCTTCTTTTAAAGTCAAAACAACTCCCTATAAACTTTTCATTTGACTGATTACCAAGATTGATGTAATCCCATAATCTCATAATCCCATAACCGTCTTGAAATAATCCCATAAGTCCAGCTCATCATCTATATTTTCTATCTATTGTTCAAGGTTTTAAATAATTTATTTTATTGAATATTATGATTGAAATATAGGAATAGAGAGAATGGATCCATCCTATGCATGAAATTTTTCAAAGATGTTTTTCTCTATTTATATGCTTTTTGACAGACCTTATGTTGGTACTATATTTTATTAGCGAACAATAACATGTAGACATAAAATATCATTAAAGCAACATGATGCATGGAAATTAAATTTATATGCATGCGCATGCTCACTCTTATATGAGACCCTTACACAACAAGGCCACAATATCTTCATTGGTAGTTCATATTTCTAAACTAAAATCATCAAATTTAATGACTAGAATGTTAGAAAATGGTTGTGTCTCAATGAACAAGCGTTATATTGAATTTAGACAACTTGTTCTCTCAAAAATTTTCACATCAATGAGTCCATATATCAATGGATCTTACTCTCAAATCAAACCCATGCTCATGTTCCATTCTTCTACTGTACATATTCTTTGTTTCTTCATCTCATATGTCGAGTCATTATGTCATAATTTGGGGTTTCTTGAAGTGAAGTATTCCACACTTTTTTTATAGATTGTATCTCCAGGAATCAAGGGGTAGGATTTTGAATAGTAACTCATGTCATTTTCCCTAGGGTCTTTGAATAAGATAAATTTTGACTTGAAGTCTTTAGAGTGTGTACTTGACTTTTTAAGAAAGTATTTATATATTGTTGGATTTCATTAAAAAAACTATTGTTGTGAGAACTGTTTCAAAGTTGATTACTCTCACTAGGAATAATGTTCAGATTTGAGAATATTTTGTTAGTAGGACACAATGTTTCCAATCCCATACTAATATTCTTCGTATATCTTTATTTTTCCTCCATCTTGCCAATGAAGGTATCTTTAAAATATTACTTAGAAGTGAAAGGGATTGTATTTGTGACAAAGGAACCTTCCTAACTTGTTCATTTGCAATCCTTTGAGTTTAATTCCTCCAATGACCATTTCAAGTGATAACAATGGGAATGGCCAATTATGTCCTAAAGTTTATTGTGCAATTTCCCATGGTCCACATCCTCGTAACTAATTTACCATGACCAAATTAGTTTCAATTGGGGTGTTGTAAAAAAGGGAACTATAAGCGATAAAGTGCAGAGTTGTGGCTACTATCCTCAAGGAACAAAAAAGGAAGGAACTTGGTGCACATGTGCATGTCATAATTTTTAAGGGACACACATGAAATATTTATGATCAATTTTGAGAGACCTTGCACAAGAGTCAGCAAAAGAACAAGGTTCTATGTGATCACCACCATGTTGATGATCATCTTTGCACAGGATACAAGTTCTAGGTTTACCTTCAAAAGGACAACCTGGAGATGAAATAAAGGAAGATCAAGCTGCTCATATATGGTCCTTACATGATTATTCATAAAATTGGACAAGATCCTTCCTATAATTATTCTCTCTAAGCTATGTGCATGAAAGGATTAGTTAGATGCAAATAGGAACATGATAAGAAAACTTTAAAGTTTAAACATAATGAAACTTCCAAAAATTTATTTGCAATATGATTAAATTTCTAAACATCAGGAAGCCACCTGAACTAACGTGATAAGAGAACTTCAATGAAAACAAACAAAATATTATTGAATTCCTAAGCACTCGGAATCCACCCAAAGCTGGGGTTGAACATAAATGTTGGAACATATTTGGTTTTTTGAAGGTTTATAACTTTTCTATCTGCCATTGTATTGTCTTGTGCCTGGAAAATGAGTGTTTACTTTATACAATGAAACTAGCCATGTGGCCCTACATTTATCACCATAGTTGGTGCTTTAATGTGGTTTGGGATAGATTCCTTAAATACAAGTGTTCTAACTTCTATTATCCTAGTTTAGATTTCCCTCAAATCATGTTTGTAACTATACCATGAGAACCTTTAAGTCGCCATATTCAAGAGTAGTCTTCAAATTGTTTAAGAACTTGTTTGTATTCAATCAAGAATAGAAAGTATCCCCAAAATTTACCATCCATTTTTTGATGCCTCGACCCCACCTAGTTTTCAAGATTGTGGCTTTATTTTCACTCTTCTTTTTGAGTCAATATTGTTCACATATCCTACTATTTTGAATGGCTATGTTTTTCTCTTGCTTTCGATAATCCTACACTATCCCATGAATCTAGACTATCTTAAGACAATTCTAAAACCATTAGAGTTATGTATGTTGTTACATAGATTTTTGTTTGGTCTTATGTTTTAGCTTTTTATAGACTATTTTAATAGTGCAGTTGTTAATTTTTATGTATCAAACCTTAAATTTAACACATTGATCCTTAGTGAGTGTTGAAGTTGAAATAGATGAAAATTATTGACTATATTTAACTACTATTGTACTTATACTTCATTATTATTTTGTAGATTAAATTTGCATTTAAATACAAGTTAAATAATTAGTTATGTAAAATCCTTAATCTCAACAACTTGTTTTGTATGACAGGGTTGCAGGGAGACTATAAGGTGTCTGAAGTTGGAAAGAGTGTTCCACCACAGAAAGTACAACCTATTGAAGCACTTGACATTAGATGAACTAAAGGAATCAACTTATAAATTTGGGGAAAATACTTTGATTGGGGAGGGGTCCTATGGAAGAGTTTATTGTGCAACATTAAGAGATTATCAACCTACAAAAATCAAGAAATTGGATGTCAACAACTAGCGAGAGGAAAAAATTGAGTTTTTAACTCAGGTATAATATATTAACATTGGCATGCAAATGCAAGAAATAGTGTTCAATCATTTGTATTATTTAGTAGTTTTGAAACATAGAAGTTAATATTTGTTTCCATAATATTTTAGAGATAACTTTATGTTTTCTTGGTTTCTATTTTTCAAATTTTCTTTGGATTTGTATCTCTCATTCCATATGTGCCTCTATGGACACTATCTTGGTATTTAGGTTTCAATGGTCTCAAGGCTGAAGCACAACTATATAGTTGATCTTCTTTAGAGTGACAAAAGAGCCTTGCAAAATATGCAGGTGCAAGATTATCGTGTTTTGTAAACTTTGTCTAGAACACATTCCAATTTCCATGTTCAGATTGGGATACTTAGTAGAAAATGATATATTTCTATATGTTTGCATTTATTTGGATATGAGCAATTGAAAGAGATGTGAATAGTTTTGAAGATTTGGATTATTTGAGCAAGTGTGAAATTCCATATTTAATTCAAAAGTGTAAATTAGACGTGGAATTCCTTAGATATGTTTGATGAAGTATGTACTATGAAATACTAACCCTGAAATATGTCATTTGAATTAATCAAAATTTGGAGAGTAAGAGTTAAATGACATGAGATGAAGTGGATATCAATTTTCAAATAGACCAATGCATGGTTAAGAAATGTAGTTACACCATCTCTTTACCATGGTGATATTGAATTATGTGGAATTAGAAAATATGTGATCCTAATTTAAACCAAATTCGAAGAAAGTTTAGAACTGATCTTTAGCCATTATTGTGTTTACTTCAATTCTTAATTTCAACTTTTGAGGTACCTTTCTTCATGAAAAAATTTTCCTAAGTATTAAAAGGATGAAATTTTACGATAAACTTTACTATTTTGACATAGTGTATAATGGTAATGTTGATTGATATATATTATGCATGTTTCATTTTACCTTTTAGTGTTTGTGACCATTGGACTAGGGACAATATGCATTGTTTCTAAACTTTCTCCTTTTGATACAGTTTGTTTGATTTTTATTTGTGTCCGTTGACCAATTAAAATAGAGTACATTTCTAAATAGTGACTACTTTGATATTGAGCTATTGTTTTGCCTCTAGCATCTGCAAATGAAAGATATAGTGGGTGGGTTGCTTTATTCATTAGATTGTCAATATGGGTGTGCTTCCAAAACTATTATCATTTTTTGGAGACACAAAACAATGATGTTCCGAGGAAACTCCATATTCATTGAAATATATTGTAGTTGCTTAGATATGTATAAGAAAAGATTATTTTGCTTAAATGGTCATCATGTTGGATGTTTCTTTTTCAATTCCCTCAATTTTTTTAGTAGAAACCTTCGATGAGATATTTTAAATTGTGTTTCCTCAAAGCAATACTATGACACATGTTTTACCTAGTGCATATACTATACAAAGCTAATGTGATCACAAAAAATTACGGGAAATTGATTTACCTATTCATCTTTAACTGTGGCCACATCAAATTCATATTTAATTATTATTTTACCTAGTATTATCTATATTATATTTTGTAGTACATGGAGCTCCTATTTAACCTCTCATGGGTTCATTTGTTTGGATCTTTAGAAATATTAGGTCTTTGTTCTGGGCCCTAGCTTGTGTTTTGTGTGTTATTTGATTTGCCACTATTTTTCTTATTTAATTTGCATAATAAATGTCTCTGTGTATCTTTTTAACATACAAGGACAGGTCGCATATAAATATTTATCATTGTAGTTAATTAGTGTTTCACTTAGAAAATAGTCATATTTTTTAAGTCTATTGTATGTTATTGTGGTAGAAGATGCAATGGAGTATGTTGGTTGTGAATCTGTTGTCAAAGATTGTCCCCCTTTCAAGGAGGAAATGAAAAATAGAGGCAATGATTATATGGATTTGGTGATGGTTGATCCATGGTAATTTGTCTTACTTATTATTTTCTTTGTTCAATCTATTTTATGATATAAATTTTACGATGATTATTACAAGGGCTGCAGTTTCTGGAAGTTAAATACAAAAAACTTATTTCAAATGGAATGTGGGTCTTCTCAAGTGTTTTGGTTATTATCTCGAATAGTATGCTCCTAGTTGAATACTAGCTAGACCACTTATATGCTATAGAACTGAAAGTGATTGTTCAATGGAAAATGGATATGCCCGTCCAGTTGAATGCATACATGTTCTTGTTGATATGCAAAAAATGGAAGTAGTGGAGTTTGAATATCAATAGTTAATTCCCTTTCCACCTATAGACCCCCTCATAAACTATATTGTATGAGAAAAAAGTGGTGTAGTGGATAGGAGTGATGTTAAGCCACTACAAATAATTCAACCAAAAGGACCTGATTTTCTTGTTAAGGTTACCATATAGAGTGGAAAAAGGTTCTTTTTTCCCCCTTCATAATAGAGTAAAAACATATAGATATATAGATATATACAGTGATAAAATTTACTATGACATCCATAATCAAATTGTTTTACATTTATTTCCTTGGTCATGAGAAGTGGAATTTTCAGATTGGTTTTAGTCTAAGGGATGGACTCGTGATCTATTATGTTGCATATGATGATGGATAATAGGTCAAAGATTTGTGGCCCACTACATAATTTTTATGGAGATTGTTGTACCATATGGGGATCCAAATGCTCCACATTATGGTAAACATGCATTCTATGTTGGGGAGGATGGTTTGGCAAAAAAGGTATCATGCATAATTCATTGAATATTATTTTTTTTAATACACACTACACCGTTGGTTATCCATCATCTTGTGGCCCTCATCCAACGAAGTTTCCATGGCTCCGACAGATATTAAACAAGAAACGTCAGAAATCCGACTACTAGGTTACTGCAAATTCGACAAGGACATGTCAGAAATCCTACTACAGGGTCGTCAAACATTCGATGGGTTAATTCAGAAATTATACAAAGGAGCTGGCTCACCTTCATCAAGGAAAATTCAGAAATATGACACCTGATTCGTCTCAAATTCAACGGGAAAAGTCATAAATTTTGCAAGGGAGGTGGCTAACCTTCGACAAGGAAAACTCATATTTCTGACAACATAGGAGTTGTAAATTCGATGACTTAGTGGTGAAATACTTCAGCATATTACCTTCATACTTTGTCAGAAAGTTGACGGGGTTTGACATGGGGTCAAATGACGAATTCCCACCGACGAAAAAAAAAATGATGTTATCGAATAACAGACAGGAGTCTGTCGAATTTCAGACATGGTGTCCATCAGATTTTAGGCTAAAATTTTGTTGTGGCGATATCTAAAAGACCGAGGTGGAAGAAGAATCCAGAAAGATAGGTGGCAGAGGACCCTGTTATCTTGAAAATCCCATTCATATTCAAAAATATCAAATAGCATCTTAGAAGGCCTTGGAACTTTCAAATAACAAGATTAGTTATAGAATAGAACATATGGCAGTCCAATATCAGTTAGCCTAGATTTCTTTCAAATAATTCCACACTTCAATTATTCCTTCCACAAAATTTGTAAGGGTTGGTTAAAGGTATTTACTATTTATTTAGATCATTTTTCAAATATGAGGAGAGATATATGGGATTTGGTTGGCTTGGAGCTTGTACAATCCCACAATGCTTATTTGTGTAAGAATTTATTTGTGTTATGAATGACTTAATATATCTATTTGAAGCTAGGTTTTGAACTTATATTGTGTGAATATTCTTTAGTTATGTTTGAACTCTTGTTTACATTGTTGTTTATATAGATGTTTTCTATGTAGATATTGTGTCTGCAAGTGAATATTGATGCTTACTGATATTTGAAATGTTATTTCACATACTTGCACTTTTTCATATGCTGCAATTATAAAATATTTGTTTATTCCTTGTATTTATATGTTTTTTAAGCCCATCTCCTGGACTTAAAGTTGTACTGTCATTCATCCTACAAAATATCGTTCTTATACATGTATATTCTGATGTTATCAGATTGTTGTGTCTCTGTACCTTGTCTTTACCTTATCTAATTTCTACATTGTTATCCAAAAAAACATAAATACAATCTTTAGTTGTTGAGGTGCATGAACACTACTATCCTGTATTCTAGTTAGCGGAATTTAGGATAAACATCTTTTGGCGACCATATTGGAGACGAAATTGAAAATTTTCCTCGAGTATTATCTTTTCTCCTAATTTCGACAGTGAACAAAGTTGGGAAATCTTTGTAGACTACAAATCATTCACTGAATTTTAGGAAAAACAGTGGTGACTCCACTGAAAGAAAGATCCATTGGCGACTCCAATCAAGTTCTAATAAAGTTCAAAGACTCCACTAGAGGACGAATCTTATTTACATAGACATGAAAGGATACTGTGAGAAAACCAGTTATTCAGCCTTAAGTTTTTTCCTGGATGTAACTTACTTTTTTGTCAATTACTTCTTGTCCTTTCCAGAACATATCAGAATATTTTTCTATTGCTTGCTGTATTCAAAAGATGGCCCAAAATATGCATTTGAAGATCCTTCCTTGAAAGCTGTAAATATACCTTCTCTTTGTATACTTGATCTTGACCCACATCCTTCATCTGAGTCATGTAATGTATATGATCAATCCTGTGATCCTCAAGAGACCAAGGATTATGGTATACCTCCTTATGTTTAATCCTATATCTTCCAAGATCCAAGACAAATATAGGTCTCTTTATTTTCCTTCTATTCTTCATGATTTTCCTCCAAAGCATTCCAAGTATCTCCCTATGTTCGATGGAAAAAACCTTACAGTTGAAAAACACATCCATGCCTTTGAACATTTCATGGACCTGTTTGACATTGAGCATAATGATGTTTACATAAGAGATTTTTCTCAGTCATTACAGGGGGATGCGAAGGAATGGTTTAGGCATTTGCAGCCTGGGTCAATTAGTTCATGGGAGGAACTAAGGTATGCATTTCTAAATTTTTGGGGTGAGAGAAAATTATTGGATCGATATCTTTCTGAGTTTCTTGCTATGAAAAGACAGAAGGATGAAAATGTTTCTATGTTTAATAGGAGATTTTCAGGATTTTATTACAATATGCCTAAGGAGATCCAACCTTCAAAGGTTGCTTCCAGAATGAGTTATGCAATGGAATTTCATCCAGATCTAGCACTTCTTCTTATGGAGAGAAAGTCCACAACTTTACAACAGATGTTCAATGATGCCCAAGAAATAGAAGATAACCTACAAGCTCGTGGATAGTATGTAGATCAGATTTGTAATGAAGACTTGAAACAAGAAGCTTATGAACCAAAAAGGTCAGGTTTGGATGTAGAAGAGCATGATCAAAACCAACAACAGAAATTTGGATTGAATATGGTTCAAAGAGATGATATTTTATCTTTTGATGTCTCTTGTTTTTCAGACCCTAAGATCGCTCAATTAGATTTTGCTTCATCTAAAAATAGTTTTTATAAAATTGATTATGTTGATAATTGTCCTAAGGATTATGCCACAAATGATAGTGATTATCTTGTTTCGAAGAAGGTTGTTGCTTCAAAGAGTCTAGTAGTGGATACTCAAAATCAACAAGCCTCAATTCTTTGCAGTGATGTTCAGAATTTTATGGCTTCCAGTGTTTGTCGAAGTTTTTATTCACCGGATAATTTTTTTGAAGAATTTCATGTTTGCAAACATGACGTTGATTATGAGGATGATTATTTGAAAAGTGAATATCAGCCTTGTAATGAATATATCGTTGAAGAAGAATTTGATTCTCATCAATTTCAAAAATATTCTAATTATTTTCAAGATAAATTTGCTGCTCAAAAGCGTTATGAAGATTCCCTTATTTCTGATGTGATTGTTATTACAAATCCTTATAAAGATTATATTTTTATTAAAGAAACTTTTGTCCAAGATCATACTTCTGATATACATAAAGCTTCATCATTATCATTAGAATTACATCAAATTTCTCTTGTGTATGATGATGATATTGAAGTGTTTTATTTAGAAGTCCGTTTTGGGGAAAGTTTTAGTAATGAAGATGTATCTCAAGAGAACATTGTTCAAGAGAATTTCCAACATATTTCTAATTATGAAACTATCGGGGATATTTTTCAAATAAACTTTGTCAAATATTGTCTGGACAATTATGTAAGTCAACCCATTTATGATATGTATCCAGATGATTTAGAGTATCAGTTTTCTGAATTAGCACTTGTGGAAGTTTCCAACAGCAAACTAGTGTATGATGAATATGAATCAGATTCTTGGGAAGTCAATGAAGGAGATGGAAAGGAGTTAGAAGAGAAGCTTACACATTTTTATTCTTTACCAATCATTGAACAGCAGTCTCCAGAAATAAGTAAACTTGTATCTATTGAAGGAGGCACTAAACAAAATGAGGTTATTATAACTGATCCGAAAACAAGATCTTTGCTACTCTATGACGTTAACATGAATTGCATAAAGAGCATGAATGAAGCTCACAAATCCATAAGAAGAGAACCAAATAGCATAGACAATACACACATAAAGACAAAAAATTGATAACGGAGTTCATCCAGGATGGACTACGTCTCCGGGCCTCCTTCTCAATAGGAGGGCCGATCTATAATCTCAGCGTAAGGCAAAATACATGGCAATGATACAATGATACCTTGGTGACAATGGTCAGGAAGAGAACCGCTACCCAAAACACAACTAGACTGCTTCCAGCAACTCTGAATCCTAAAGAAGGTGTAAAACGAGTATAAACACTCGTACCTTCCTCCTACAGAGCTATGCAATCTCCCTTCTCTCCTTTAGGTACAAAGTCTCCACTCCAAAGCATGCCCTCTAAATGGAAATTAAGTGGGTTTATATAGGCTTGGCTTGCCCCACTCCACATTCTCCTCATGATTCTTTAGTTACAACAAAATTTTCCCAAGAAGGCATATGGTTCCAACTCCCCACACTTGGTTAGGCTCTTCTTAAATTATGTAGTTGACATAGTTACAACTATTCCAACCACATTTTATATTTTAGAATATTACAATAAAATTCTTTTCCCCCAAAACCACATGGTTCATTGAACCCACAATATGGTTTCTTTTTAAAACAAATTTGTTATAACGTAACTTGTTTTTAGACCCACTTATAACCCATTTTATATAGTTTATAATTCGACATGTGCTGAAATAGAGCGCGGGCTCCTGTGCTGGTCTGAGCTCCCGGTCACGCTGAAGGAAGAACCAAGGTCGGGGCTAAGCCCTAGCTCCTTTGGGGCTCGAAATGCCACTTTAAATAATATTATTTCCATACATTACACAAAGAACACTACCAGCGCAGTTGGTAAAGGCACGGAGACAGGGTATGGGAGGTCAGGAGTTCAAAACCGGCGGAGCAGCAACATTATGGTGAATTTCAATCAATATTGGCCAATCCGGTGCTGCCACATGGCAGTTTTGGATTGGTTTGTACTGCTGACTGGATTGCCACCTCATCATCCATACATGACACATGTCGCATCCCGATTGGTCCGTACTGCTAACTGGATTGCCACCCCATCGTCCGTACATGACACGTGTCGCATCCTGATTAGACCGTACTGCCACCTGTCTATCCATACAACTGCCATGTCATCCATCTATATTGTATGGATTCCACGTGTCACCCTGCTAGTGATTCCACGTGGCACCCCCATTTTGCCAAATTTGCATGTTTCATCAATACAACAGAACGCAATAACTTTCTCATACAGAGTCCGTTTGAGGTGAAACGAATGTTGTTGGAATCGTCTCGACGAGCCCTTTGATCTAACACCAGTTTTGCTGAGATTGGAGGACTTCAAAAACTTTTCCTTCTTGGATCCTCCTGGATCATTCCTCCCCACTAAGAAGCTTTTGGCCTCCAAAATCCTTTACTAATTAACAGATAGGTGAGAGAATTGCTCCCTCACTTTCTCCTTCTTGATCCACTTGGATTTTCTTGGATGAGTGCCTCTGATGCCCACTCGAAGATAATCAACATCACCTCTGTGAGAATTCCTTGTCCTTCTGTCCAAGATGACGTCTTCCTTTAGCTCATCCATGTACTCATGAGCAAATTCATCAACTGATGGAAATGAGACATTCTCCCTTTCATCTATGATCATGGGAGGCTCATAGAGTTTCAAGTTCTCCACATTCACCACTGAGTAGATCTGCATGTATGGCGGTAGCTCTAAGTGAAAGGCATTCATCCCAATCTTATCCAAGATGGTGAAGGGACCATATCTGATGGGCTTGAGCTTCTTGCCTTCTCCATTCATCCTCTCCTTGCTGATGTGAAGCCACACTTGATCTCCCACCTAAAACTGATGATCAACTCTATGCTTGTCATGGCGAGCCTTGTACTGGGCTTGACTCTTCTCCAACTGCTCTTGCACTGCTTGCTGTACCTGTTGAACTATCTGAATGAACCTATGGGCTTTGTCTTCATCCTTGGAAGTGCTTGAACCAACCTCTTTCCCATAATTCAAGTCCAATGGAGTCTTTGGCAAGTACCCAAAGCATGTCTCAAATGGCGAGCTCTAAGTGGAAGAATGCATAGCCTTGTTGTAGGCATGCTGCACATACTGGATCTGTTCATCCCATAACTTAGGATGCTTGTTGCAATAGCCTCGAAGAAAATGGACAACTGTCCTGTTGACTACCTCTGTTTATCCGTCGGTTTGTGGATGGAAAGCAGTGCTCCTCTTCAGCTTGGTGTCCATCATACACCATAACTTTGTCCAAAACTCTCCAAGAAATTGGGAATCCCGATCCGAGATAATGGACATAGGAAGTCCAAAGTGAACCCATACATGCTGAAAGAAGAGAGAAGCATCCTGCTCTACAGTGACCTGCTTTTTACATGGCATAAGAATACACATCTTGCTAAACCTATCCACGACCACATACAAGTAGTCATGACCCCTCCTAGACATAGGAAAACCCCCCACAAAATCCATGGAAATGCTTTCCCAAGGATGGGAAGGAACAGGAAGTGGTGAGTACAACCCCAATTTTCTATTAGTGGGATTACAAGTAGAGCACATCACACACCCCTTTACATATTTTGTTACAATGTCTTTCATGCGAAGCCAATACACGAGTCTTTGCAAATGATCCAAAGTCTTACCTACCCCAAAATGCCCTGATACAAGAGAAGTATGAGCTTCTCGTATTACATGGACTCTTTCACTGATAGGAACACATAGCTTGCCCAAATGATAGAGCAACTTTCCCTGCAAATAGTAGTCTTCCACCTGTGTGCCATTGGTTACATTCTCATAAATCTCCTTGAAATCATCATCAGTAGCATACTGCTCAATATAACTTTCATGGGATAAAGAAGCATTTTTCAAAACAATAGATGCAACAATAGGAGGTCTAGAAAGCATATTTGCCACTTTGTTACTAGTACCCTTCTTGTACTTGATCACTAGATGGAATTGTTGAAGAAATCCCATCCACCTAAAATGACGAGCTTGCTGGAGCTTAGTCTGGGACTGGAGATACTGCAAGGGATGATGATCGGTATGGATGATCGTCTCCTTACCCATCAAGTAGTGCTTCCACTTCTTGACACTCTGAACCAAAGAATACAACTCTTTGTCATAGGTGGGGTAGTTGATCACTGCTTGAGTAAAAGTCTCTGAATGGTAGCAAATAGGCTTGCGGCACTGCATCAATACTATCCCCATGGCATATCCACTGGCATCTGTCTCTATCTCAAATGGCTGCTGCAAATCGGGTAAGGCTAGGACTGGGGCGGTGCTGATCTTTCCCTTTAATGTGTCAAAGGATTTCTACTTCTTACCTCCCCACTGGAAGGATTTCTTCACACTCGTTAAGGCATGCAAAGGAGATGCTATGTATGAGAAGTTCTGAATGAACCTCCTCCAATATTGAACAGCTCCTAAAAAGATTCTCTCTTCAGTAGTGTTAGTAGGCTTAGGCCAATTGACAATTACATCAACTTTTGAAGGATCAATTTTTAAATTTCCCCCTCCTACAATATGACCCAAGTAAACTAATGAAGTTTTTCCAAATTCACACTTTGACAATTTTACATACAATTTCTCCTCTTTCAAAGTATCTAATACTTGCTTTACATGCCCCACATGTGCTTCCCAAGTTTTGCTAAAGACCAAGATATCATCTAAGTATACAATGACAAAATCATCTAAGAATGGCCGGAAAACATCATTCATTACCCGCATGAAGGTTGCAGGTGCATTGCAAAGCCCAAAGGGCATCACCAACCACTCAAATAGACCTTTATTGGTCTTGAAGGTCATCTTCCACACATCATTTTCTGCAATTCTGATCTGGTGGTAGCCACTGCGCAAATCCAACTTGGTAAAGAACACAACATCTTTCAACTGGTCGAGCAAGTCATCTATGCGAAGAAACAGGTATCGATTCTTGATCATGATCTTGTTGAGAGCCTGATAGTCAATGCACATCCTCCATGTGCCATCTTTCTTCATCACCAACACAATCGGCGAACCACATGGAGAGGAGCTGGGTTTGATCACTCCTTGGTCCAACAAGTCTTGAACCTGCTTCTTAATCACTGCCATTTCAACTGCGGACAACCTGTACATGCCCACATTAGGAAGAGGGGCATCCTGCTGGAGATGGATCTCATGTTGAATCTCCCTTTTGGGAGGAAAACCTATAGGTTCCTAAAATATTTCATCATAGTTAGCCACAATATCAATCATAGCCTTTTTATGAGAAGGATCACAACCTTTGAAAGCATTGGATGCTTCAGCATCTTTTGCTCTCACAACCATGAGCATGTATCTCTTATTAGTGTTGATGAGTCTCTTCATCTATCCTGCACTAACAAGAGTGGTGTTAGCCTTCATACTGTGAGCTCTCACGATGTACTCCACCCCATTTTTGGTGAGATGGTACTTGTTCTCGTGACAGAAGAATGCTTCTTTTCAATCATACAAGTATGGGCTTCCCAATACGATACTGTAGATGTCAAGAGGAACAACATCTAAGTCCACCTCATCGATAAACTTTGAAGCAATAGAAAACCTTAACCTGCATTGCTTAGTCACCTGTAGCTTAGCATTATCACATACCCATCCAAGAGGATAAGGCTTGGGGTGAGGTTTAGTCTGTATGCCCAACTTCTTAACAACTGATTCTGAGATCAAATTTACTTGAGAACCCAGATCAAATAATGTTTCAATATTTGTATGCTTAGACACAACTCTGATGTGAAACAACTCACTTCTTATTTTATCATTTTCTTTAGAAACATGAGTAGAACTTGAACCAGTATGAGGAGTTTTGTTACCTTGCATTCCTACGGCTGTAATCCCAGTTTCGTCACCTGAGTCGGATCCCAAATCTCGTTGCGACAGTCTTTTTCTTCTTTTTGCCTCCATAATGATTTGGCCTCTATTTAGGATGCAACTTCCAACAACTTTCTTCATCATGCCCATCAGTGTCGCAATGTTTGCAATGGAGCTTTCCTCCTTCCTTCTTGGCAGTAGCTGTCTTCTTGCTCTTGTCTTTCTTTTTGGACTTGTGGTTGTTGTTGGGCTTGAAAGGCTTCTTCAGATGGTCTTCTTGCAAATGCTTCCCCCTTCTCTCAAGATGAGTAGCCCGAACACTTGCTTCATCCACACTAGTAGGATTCAACAATAGCAAAGTATGGCATAGATAATGATGAAGAGCACCAATGTACTTCAAAAGAGTGTCAGGAGAATCTAAATAAATATTCAACTCTAGAGCTTTCTTTCTAAATTCTTCAGTAAAATTCTAAACACTCTGACCCTTGCCTTGTCTAAAACTTTGCCAATCCATCATAGCCTTTTGAACATAACCCAATGGATAAAATTTCTTACGTAAAGTAGAAATGAAAGCAGACCACGATGAGAGAAGATTACCCATTTGTTTGCTACCTTGCTAAAGCTTGCTTTCCCACCATACAAGTACGGTGCTTGTCAGCCGAAGTGAAGCCAACTGAATCTTCACATCTTCTTCTTTGATCTGCTGGACTCGGCAATAGACCTCAAATTGCCTTATCCAATTGTTCAACTTCTCTGCATTCGCTTCGCCATTGAACATGGGAAAATCAAACTTCACATCGAGCTTCAATAAGGGCTTCTTTTGAGGCTCTTTGTGAGGCACCTTGGAATGCTGAGAATGAGATGAGGAAGAAGCACTTGAACTTGTGCTTGAAGTTGAAGGTGAAGAGGGAGGCTCAGGAGGCTCTTCGCCACCTCCTCCTTGGTTAACTGAAGTGTTTCCTTCATCCTTCACTTCTTTGTCTTACTTCTTTACTTCACTGCCTTTTCCTTCTTTTGCCATGCGTTCTTCATAGTCTGCAAACAAATTGTTTACCTTGTTGGCCATCATGTAGAAGACCTTGTGAAAGTTTTCCTCCATCTCGATGCGGGCATCATTAGCATCCATCTTCCTCCTTCGGTGTGCACGTCCGATCTCGAAATTGTAAGGCTCTAATGTACCCTCACCAGCTTGCAGTTTAGCCCTCGTGAGCATCCACACTCACAATACAACGTCACATAGACCTGCTCTGATACCACATGATCCGAAAACAAGATCTTTGCTACTCTATGACGTTAACATGAATTGCATAAAGAGCATGAATGAAGCTCACAAATCCATAAGAAGAGAACCAAACAGCATAGACAATACGCACATAAAGACAACAAATTGATAATGGAGTTCGTCCAGGATGGACTACGTCTCCGGGCCTGCTTCTCAATAGGAGGGCCGATCTATAATCTCAGCATAAGGAAAAATACATGGCAATGATACAATGATACCTAGGCGATAATGGTCAGGAAGAGAACCGCTGCCCAAAACACAACCAGACTGCTTCCAGCAACTCCGAAGCCTGAAGACGGTGTAAAACGAGTATAAACACTCGTACCTTCCTCCTACAGAGCTACGCAATCTCCCTTATCTCCTTTAGTTACAAAGTCTCCACTCCAAAGCATGCCCTCTAAATGGAAATTAAGTGGGTTTATATAGGCTTGGCTTGCCCCACTCCACATTCTCCTCATGATTCTTTAGTTACAACAAATTTTTCCCAAGAAGGCATATGGTTCCAACTCCTCACACTTGGTTACGCTCTTCTTAAATTATGTAGTTGACATAGTTACAACTATGCCAACCACATTTTATATTTTTAGAATATTAAAATAAAATTATTTTCCCCCAAAACCACATGATTCATTGAACCCACAATATGGTTTCTTTTTAAAACAAATTTGTTATAACGTAACTTGTTTTTAGACCCACTTATAACCCATTTTATATAGTTTATAATTTGACATGTGCTGAAATAGAGCGCGGGCTCTCGTGCTGGTCGGAGCTCCCGGTCATGCTGGAGGAAGAACCAAGGTTGGGGCTAAGCCTTGGCTCCTTTGGGGCTCGAAATGCCACTTTAAATAATATTATTTCCATACATTACACAAAGAACACTACCAGCGCAGTTGGTAAAGGCGCGGAGACCGGGTATGGGAGGTCAAGAGTTCGAAACCGGCGGAGCAGCAATATTTTGGTGAACTTCAATAAATATTGGCCAATACGGTGCTGCCATGTGGCAGTTCCGGATTGGTCCATACTGCTGACTGGATTTCCACCTCATCGTCTGTACATGACACGTGTCGCATCCTGATTGGTCCGTACTACTGACTGGATTGCCACCTCATCGTCCGTACATGACATGTGTTGCATCCTGATTGGACCGTACTACCACCTGTCTGTCCATACAACTGCCATGTCATCCATCTGTACTGTATGGATGCCACGTGTCACCCTACCAGTGGTGCCACGTGGCACCCCCATTTTGCCAAATTTGCTTGTTTCATCAATACAACAGAACGGGATAACTTTCTCATACGGAGTCTGTTTGAGGTGAAACGAACGCCGTTGGAATCGCCTCAATGAGCCCTTTGATATGACACCAGTTTTGCTGAGATTGGAGGACTTCAAAAAAATTTCCTTCTTGGATCCTCCTGGATCAATAGCTGAAGATAAGGGCAAAAATGTTTTGTTTTATGCTTCTTCATTTGCAACATTTCAAGAAAAGAAGTCTGATATCCTCTATGGAGTAGAAAATATATGGAGGCATCCTTCTCTTTTACATCAACTGCACAATTGGAGGGACCCAGTGGCTATTTACATGGACTCATGGTTTTCAAAAAGTTTCAACCTTCTAGAATTTGGGATCAAAGTAAAATACACTTTGCAAATTAAATTTATGTTTCAGATAATAAATTCTTCTTTGATTTCTATCTACCTACAAGAAGCTGGTACAATCGGTTGGATGCTATCATGGCTTCACTGGAAGTATGATTACACTTGATTGGGTTGTTTCTTCCAATTAGAAGTAGGAGTAAGTGTAAGAATAATCTCTCCATACGAGCATGCAAATTATTTTCAGTGTGTTGGCTTGCAGCAATATTTTGTTGTTTCAGAGATGTGTGCTCAGAGTTTGAGAAAGTTTCAAACATTTGGTAAATGACACCATAGCGCAATGGATCAATAGTAGTTGACAGAAAATAAGTCCCTTGATCTACAATTCTTGGAAAATCATAGGGAAATTCCATCCCCCAGTTGGAGCTAGAGTTTGTCCTAGGTCCGTTAGCTATCCTCCTTAGGCTTGTTATTTACCCTAGAATTTTTATCCTTGGATTTATTTTTCCTTTTTTCCTAAATTTTTAGGTTGCCTGGATTTAATTTCTAAATATTCTATTCATTTACCAATATTTTAGTTTTTAAGCTACACACCTATAGATCATTTAAAGTTTGTTCATAAATTCATGCAAAATTTAAATATTTAATAAGGCATTACTATGTTTTAACATAGGATGACATCACATGTCATTTATTCAAATTCATGCATGCTTCTAGCTTGCCAAAGTTAGGGTTTTGTGAAGGGTGCAATCATCAAGCGAACAGGTTTTGAAGTTTGTTCTTGTTTGAGAGCCGACAGTTGGCTCTGATTCATATTGAGCAGAACACATGTACCTTTAACATCATTTTGAACTTAATTCTGTGTACCCTATCAAATTTATGCAAACAGTGATGACCATTTTCAGAATGCGCAGATATCAAAGATGGTTTCATAACTACAGGATGTTTAGAAAAATGACTTTTTGGGTTGATCCTGTGCATAATTGGCCTCCTTTTTTTAGTGGAATGTTGCTAGAGCCTATATGGGGTTCAAAAGAGTTCTTGAAATTCATTACTATTGTCGATATTGTCACTTTAATTAGTGTGTTCATCACTACCATTTTTTTTTGTATTATGTTACATGGAAAGAGTTTTTCCTGTACACACCACTTTTTGGCTTCCATGGAGTCTTGTCAAGGTTTCTTGTTGGTGTGAAGCAAATCATGCCTGATCAAGAAATTACTATTCTCTTTGTTATGAAGCTGCATTCCAAGTGGCTACCTTCCCTTTTGGTTTTGGTGTCAACAATTGTAAGCATTTTGGCAATGAAGTCCACATCATATCTCCCTTTTATAATTTTTTGGCACTTGTGCAAGCTGGCTATATCTACGGTTCCCCCAAAGGAAACCAGAACAAAATTTGAAGGGTGATCCAAGTGAAGAGTTTTCTTTCTTGACATTTTTTCCTGAGCTTATGGGACCTATTATGGATACAATTTCAATTATTTGTGAAAAAATATGTTGTGGAGGATCTCAAATTTTTAATGAAGAAGAAGAGCATGTTTTAGGTGGCATACCTTTTCCAAGATCTTATCCCATTGAGGCATCTAGGAGAAGAGAACATGGGGCTCGTGCTCTTGAAGAAAGGTTGGATTCTGAAGAGGAAACCCAAATAGTCAAGGCGGGTGATAAATCATCGAAGAATGCATTTGAGAATGTTTAGTACTCTTCCAAGTCTTTTCTCTTTCCACTCTTAATATATCTTGTATGAGGACAGGTTGATGAAGAATGTTGATGGGATTTCAAAGTTCGTTTAGAAAATTATTCTGAGAGCCACCTGAAGAGGGTCTGATGTTTGAAATACTTTGGAGTTATCCACAACCTCATTTTTACGAGGTGTCGGTCTGTCCTTTGGAGAAGATGTGACCAAAAGGTTTCTACAAGAAAAAAATATTGAGTTGGTTGTCAAATCCCATGAGGTTAAAGAGGAAGGTTATGAAATTGAACCTGATGAAAAAACCATTGAGGCTGAAGCAGTTGATTGCATTGTAACTCGGAATTTCCATGTACATCAGAAGGGAGGTGAAACTAGAATGAGCAACATTGCTTCCATCTTTGCATGGACCCGCAGGCTTGCACACAGGGAAAATCTAGATGGAAATGAAAGGCTACTTGAATTTGCAGAGAAGCTGAAGGTTGCTTGTATAGGAATTGTTGAGTAAGGAAAAATGAAAAAATACTTGGTGCTAATCATTCACGGTTCCAAGATTTCTAGGGAGCACTACCTAAACATCGAAGAATTTATTGATGCAATTACAAAGGATCTGAAAATGAGACTTTCTGCCAAACTAAAGAGTTCTTAAGGGATTGGGAAATGTTTGGCAATTTTGATCCTGCAAGAGTTGTTTGAAGTAGAATTCGATTGATTTTTATGGATAGTTTGTAGTGCGAGATGGATTCTATTAACTTATTGTTGTCAAGAAGTATGAGAGAGAACATTGTAGATACTTTTGCAAATGCTAATGCTGGCTACTACTTGAACATGTATTTTGGATATTGCTGTAGATATTTATCCTTCAGTAAAGAGGGTCATGGTGATTTCTTAAATAGTTAGTCCAACAGATCTAATGGAGTTTATTCTCTCTCACAGCATAGTGATATCTGAAAGACCGAGGTGGAAGAAGCATCCAGAAAGACAGGTGGCAGACCACCCTGTTATCTTCAAAATCACATTCATATTCAAAAAGATCAAATAGCATCTTAGAAGGCCTTGAAACTTTCGAAGCACAAAATTAGCTACATAATAGAACATATGGTAGTCAAAGATCAGCTGGCCCATATTTCTTGCAAATAATTCCACACTTCGACGATTCCTTCCACAAAGTTTGTAAGTTTTGGTTAAAGGGATTTACTATTTATTTAGATCGTTTGTCAAATATGAGGAGAGACAGATGGGATTCGATGGGCTTGGATCTTGTATAGTCCCACAATGCTTATCTGTGTAAGAATTTCTTTGTGTTATGAATGACTTAATATATCTATTTGGAGCTGGGTTTTGAACTTATATTGTGTGAATATTCTTTAGTTATGTTTGAAATCTTGTTTACATTAACGTTTATATAGATGTTTTCTATGTAGATAATGTGTTTGCAAGTGAATATTGATGCTTACTGATATTTGAAATGTTATTTCATGTACCTGCACTTTTTCATATGTTGCAATGATAAACTATTTGTTTATTCCTTGCATTTATATGTTTTTGAAGCCTATCTTCCAGACTTAAAGTTGTATTGTCATTCATCCTGCAAAATCTTGTTCTTATACATGTATCTTCTGATGTTATTAGATTGTTGTGTCTCTATAACTTATCTTTACCTTATCTGATTTTTACATTGTTATCCAAAAAACCATAAATATAGTCTTTAATTGTTGAGGCGCCTGAACACTGCTATCTCGTAGTCTAGTTAGCATACTTTAGGATAAATAGAACCCTAGGAATATCCCTCGAAAGGTAAAGATAAAAGTGGAAACAATAGATCAAATCAATTCAAGTTTCTTTTAAATCAGGATGAAGGCCAGAAGGATAACTAAAACCCAACACAGAGACAATAAGGGGAAAGGAAAAGGAGTGGGGAAGAAAGTAGAAGAAGAATTTGGAAATCAAATAGGAAATGATCAAGGGTCCCCCTTGCTAACTATGGCGAAGGAGAATCAAATGCAAGCATTGAAATGAAGACAGCTATAGAGACTTCTCAAACTCTTCCTGAGGAAAATATGGAAGGAAATCAAAATACCAAAGGAGAGAAGCTAAGGCCAAAAATGAGATTGAAATGGGAAAGCATACTACAGTGAATAGTCACACCAGAAATGAAGGGATAAATCTAAGGAACACAAGAGGATCGCCCCCCGAAAGGGGGTCAACCTAAAATATTTTCTAAATGATAAAAATTGTTTCCTTGAACTATCAAGGATTTGGGAGTGGAGAAAGGAAATCCCAATAAGAAATCTAGTAAGAAAAGAAAGGCCTCGAGTTATCCTAATCCAAGAAACAAATTGAAGGACTTGGACGTCCTAAAATAAAGAAAGTACTTAAGGAAAATCAATATAATATTTGTAATGAGTTCCATGGGAGAAACATGAGGCATATGAATTCTTTGGAACAAATACCTCTTCAAGCTAGAAAGTTGGAATCAAGACCCTAACTGACTCTAGGTAAGGTTGATTCATCTACCATATGATTTTTCCATTTCCATTTTCAATGTATATAATCCTACTACCCCCCAATAAAAAATGCAATGATGGAACACCCTAAATCATTAAGTGGACAATATCCCAAATCCTCTCTTAGTTTCAGGGGATTTCAATACAATAATCCACGCTTCAGAGAAAAAAGGTGGTAGTATAGTAAGGTAACAAAATAAAGAACTTATGGAATACTTCATTTCAAATATATATTTAATGGATATTAATCCATTGATAAGAATACTCACATGGAAAAATAAGAGAATGGGGATAGAGAACATCACCTCTAGACTTGATAAGTTCTGGCATCAATAGTAGCATGTTAGAGGAACAGATCTCCCTATTTTCTAAAATTCCTTTTTGGGCAGGTTTGGATCTTAGACCCATATTGTTAGAAATAAGGCAACAAGAAAATTTGGGACCCTTCCCCTTCAGATTTAATCTATTATGGGTTATGGATCCAATAATCATGGGATTGGTGAAGGATGCTTGGTCCACTTGGGTAATTGGTTCTCTCATATTGATCTAAGAACAAAAAATTAGAAACACCAAAAAATATCTCAGGGAATGGGTGAGAAGGAAAGAGGAAATAGATAAGGTGAAGGAAAAGGATCTAATCATCAAAATGGAAGAAAATAGAAGATCCATGGAAGAGGAAGAAGTCACCCCAGTGCTATTGATAGAGGAACAAAGGAATTTCATAGAATATCAAATCCTACCTCAGAAAGAAGAAGAAACATGGAGACTTAAATCTAGAAACTTATCATGATCAAGAAGGAAATGGAAACACAAATTTTTTTCATAGACAAATGAAGGTGAGACTATGGAGGAACATAGTCTAAGAGATTAAGAGGGAGGATGGGACAAAAACAGAAGGGTGGGCTCATATCAAAGCAATATAAAAATATTTATTGGAAAATTTATATAAGGAATAAGAAGAATGGGATTTGTATACTCAAAATCAAATAATCAATAACATTCCTAACATGGTCAATCAAAAAGATAATAAAGACCTGATTCAATAGGTAAATGAGGACGAAGTATACAAGGCTATAAGATAGATGAATCCAGACAAGGCTCTAGGACTAGATGGATCTCATAAGAATGATCTCGTATGTCCAAAAATCAACCATAATGGGAGGTGGCATAAACTCTTCCTTTTTGGATCTAATCCCTAAAGACACCAACCCCATAATATTTTCTATATTTATTCCTATTTCCTTGTGAAATGTTTTGTATAAGATCATCTCTAAAGTTATAGAAAATATATTGAAACCTCTATTGCATAAACTTATCTCCAAAAATAAAGGTTGATTTGTGGACAAAATGAAAATGCTAGATAATATTATTTTAGTGCAAGAAGGAATATAGTCTAACAAAGAGAGAGGGTAAAATGGAATGGTCATTAAGCTGGATATGGATAATACCTTTGACATGGTGTGACATAGTTTTTTGTTTATTTATTTTTATCATATTTGGCTTTGGAGCAGACTTTATTGCGTGGATCGCCTCATTTATTTCCAACCCATGGATAGCCTCATTGGTGAATGGGAGGATAACATATTTTTTTAGAATCTCTAGAGGGATCTATCCAAGCTTCCCCCTCTCCCACTCACTATATATATTAATTGAAAAGGAATTAAGAATATAGATAGAGATGGCAAGAAGAGAGAATAAAATAATGAGGGATAAATATTTCTCAAGGTGTGAAAAAAATCAACCACTCCCAATTTGCAGACAACACATTATTGTTAAGTGGAGCTTCACCAATTTTAACAAAGAGATTCCAAAAGATCCTTGAGAGGTTTATGAGAGCTTTTGGAGGAAAGAAAACCAAAAAAAATCCAAATCTATTTTTGAAACACCAATACAAAAACTGCAAAATCCATAGCTCGAATCATGCAATTTCCTATCAAAGAAGAACGGAAATATTTTAAATATTTGGTAATTTCGATCTATCATAAAGCTCTGTTAAAATTATAATGGAATAAAATTATAGATAAAATATAAAAGTAAATCACCTCATGGGGATTACAATGGCTGAATTTGGATGGATGGGTTTTTCTTATAAAAGAAATCCTCTGAGGTATCCATATTTTTCAGCTCTCAATGTTAAGGGGCCCTACAAGTGTCAAAGAGACTATAACCAAAGAAATTTGAAAATTCCTATGAAAAGGAGGTAAATCAAGCACCAAAATAATGAATTTGATGAGATGGAAGTAGGTGAGAGCTCCCAAAATTAATGGGGGTCTAGGAATTCAAGACCCCACAATAACAAACTTGGCTCTTGGAGCAAAGCTTCTATGAAGACTAGTTATAGGAGAAAATGATTAGTGAAAAAATACCTCTCCCACCAATAAATATTCAATAACAGGTTAAGATTTGTGTACCATCCCCCAGTGAGACAATCGGGCTCCCCTATTTGGAAACTCATAAAATATTATCTCCCTCTTTTCTAGAGTAAGGTCACTTAGATCCCTAGGAATGGGGATTTTTTTTGCTATGGTAGGATAGTATAATGGGGAATCCTCCCTTGATGCAGTATTAATCTCAATCCCCACTCATAATGTGGTGCCAAATATAGGGCATCAACACTGTATCATACATATCAATCTTGAACGACATGGTAAGTTGGAAGGATTGACAAATAATATATCATTCGATAGAACTGAGTGATCAATTCCATGACCTCTATATCAAACTATGGGGATGTTCTCCCTCACATAAAATCCTGATGGACTCAAGAGGTTGGGGAAAATGGGAATATTCAGTCAAAGATGGTTATGCTTCACTCCTGAACCAGTTCGTGATGCCCCCAAAAGAAAGTAAGTGGAAAAATGTTTGGAACACTGAAATTCTCCCCAAAATTAATATTTTTTTATGGCTATTGACTCATCCCAATTTACTAACATGTGAAAATTTACTGAAGAGGATTTAATTATCCATTTAAATACAGTGTTCTTTGTAAAAAAGAGAATGAAACCAACAACCATCTTTTCTTGGGATGCCTATTCTCTCAAGAAGTCTAGAGATAAGTAAGTGGAAATCTTCACCCTAAAATCAGATGGCCAAAACATATGACAAAGATCATGAGTAGTTGGCAAAGATGCTACAAGGGTAAGGTAATAAATAAAAGTATTTTCAAATATTGCTTCATGGGTTTGGAAAAATTTACGATTTGGAATATCTGGTTAGCTAGGAACAAATCCCTATTCTCAGAGTAATTTTCCACCTCTACGGTGGTGGTGATGAGAAGCAGGAGTATGCTAGCTGAACATATTAACCAAAAAAAGGGGAAAAGAGAAATAGAACTTCTAATTCAAGAGGAAATCAATTGGATACACTTGATGAATATCTATCAAGGTAGTAAGGAATAAAGATCAACACCATTTCACCTTCATTTATTCCCATATCAATCTAGAAACTTTATTTACCCCACCAAGATTTTGAAAATTAGAAATATTATTAGGTGTACCACTTCCTATTCTTTGAAGAAGCTTCAAAATGGAATATTGGGGAGGCAAATGTGGGTGGGGAGATCACATCCCCAAGGGTAAATACATGTCTTCATTATTGCTTGAATATAGGACATGCGACAAATAATCAAGCAAAGGATTGGACACTCCTTCTTGGCTTTTGCATATCCAAAGGGAATGGATGGGGATCCTTAATAATCATGAGAGATTCAATGATGGTGATCATCCATCTAAGATCTATAACTTTTCCCTCATACATGAAACTCAAATCTATCTTCAGAAAAATCTTCAAAGAATTCCAAGATTTCAATAAAATCAAGGTGTTCCACATATTAAGAAAGAACAATAAAGGGGTAGACATGCAAGCAAATCTAGAAAAATGGGAATTGGTTGAAATCCTAAGGTTCAAGGGACAATAAACCACTAGACCAATTCCATAGCCAAATGATATATTCTTGAAATAAGAGACTCTCAGAGAGGAGGATATGGAACTGTCTATCCAATCACTTCAAATTGAGATTTAGGGTCTCCAGTCCCAACAATTGACCACATTGGAAATCTTAGCAGAGCAGAGGATGAAACAAAAATGGTTAGAACATGAGTGTTATAAACTTGGGTCTCCAATTGAAGATTTAATAACCCATCCCACCTCAGAGGTCTCTATGGAATATTCATTGCATCAGTCATTCAAGGTTTCATACTTGGATTTACCATTACATATATAAGATGAAACAAACTCAGGGGGAATCAATCCAAATGAGGAAGAGAAAGTCGACTATATCATCCCCTTAATATGCGACCGGGGAACATGAAGTGTAAGTAAAAAGCACTGTAAGTACTAATCCTAACTTCATCGAATTGTGGATGAAATTTATGATGTTAGGAGACTTAAAGCGTTGCGCGACTAAAACGATGTTTGGGGATGAATCCACTAGGGGGGAAGAGTGAAAGATGAATAAAGAATTGGGGATTTAGTAAAAGTAACCTGGTGTCATCATGATTTTGATGGAATGACAAATTGAAGTTGGGTACAATAATTAAAGGGTAAATTACATGCTCATCAAATTGTGAATAAAAATGACAACGGTTTACATGAATTAGTGTTAATTCCTATTATTATGAACCCATGATACCCAATAAGCCAATAATATCTAATTTATTATTTGTAACAGAAAGAAGGTATTAAAGCAGAAGATGTCTCTCTACATATATAATTATCTATACTTATCGATTAATGTGGATAAAACCTTGGCTAATTGTTTTTGTTTTTGTGAGAGGAGAAACCCTCATTGTTATGTTAAACGATATAACATGTTTAAACAAATTATTATAAATATATCTTGAAATTCAAAATGATCTAGACTTGAGGCGAAATTGGTTAACCTAAGTCTTCCTCTCTTTTAATTAAGTGAATAACTAGAAAATAGTATGACACATATTATAAAATAAATGCCTATTCTTCAGTAAGATGATTGTGTTCTAAAAAAGAGAATATAATAATAATAATAATACCACATGCGCTGGAGGAAGAGTATATGGAGACCTACAGCTATATAAAAGAGAGAAAGGTGAAGGGGAATGAATTCGTTTTCCTTTGGAGGGACTTGGAAGCTTTATTCTTGAGGAAATTCAAAATCGAGGAGGGAGTTCCCACTGAGGATCACGCGAGCATTTCCTGACGCATCCAACCCCAGTCGAGAAGAGGAGGATGAGTGATGGAATAAGGAATGGGATAAACCTACATTGTGAGTGTAATTCTTCTCTACATCCATATCTCCTTATGTAGATCTGGTAAATACTTTACTAATGATTAACGGTTGCAGTCCTTATTCATACTTTTGTTAAATTGTTTCTATTTGATTATCGCACGAGTTCGTGGGATCCAACGTTCGAGTCCTTTTACATATATGATAGATTTGATGTTAGAAATTTATCTATTTAAATTGTTAATAGATATGGGTAATAGGTTTTATGATATTAGAGTTTGAGTTCTTATACAGATCTGGTAAATACACTACCAGTTCTTTACATTTAAAGTTTCTTACAGATATGACAAATCTGTTGTTAGAGATTACCATCTGAGTATTAGATCTGAAGCTGTTACATTCTTGCGAATCGATATAGGGTATAATATATTAGATATGAACTTTTTACTGCCTGTGTTGTGATAATTTTTTGAGTATTTTTTACTGCATGTGATTTTGTAATAAACCTGAAGGATTCTAGCGTTGATTCTATCTGCGATTTGAACCAGCGTTGAGTTTTATTGGTAGCACCAGATCCATTCAATAGCAAGAAACTCCATGACTGGGTGCAGTCGATGTGTAATTTATTAGAGGTTTGAGTAGGAGTTTAGCACGATCCAGTGGGATCCTATGCATTTTGCAAATGCTGTGTATATTAATTTTGTAAGTGTATATGTGCCACTGCTGCAAACCCCAATATGGAGTTTGTACCTGTGTTTTTCATGATATCTTATGAAATCGTTCGTAAGGAACCCGATCCATGATCTCTTATGAAATCACAGGTAATTAACTTTAAAATAAAACAAATTCATTGATCTCTGCAAACCTCCGTGATTTGGTGAAATCGACGGTAGTAGTTTTAAAGTAAACCAGATTCGATTGATCTCTGTAAATTTTCCTTCTCATACTGTTTGATCTGATTATAAGAATGTATGCCTGCATTTTCTGAATAAGTCATGGATTCCTACAAATTCCTTTTTATACTTTTGAACCTGGATATAAGAAGGCATGCCTGCGATTTTTGAATAAATGTGAATGCCCGCGTTTTTCGCCAAGCTTGTGATATGAATATATATTATCCCTGCAAATTCCTTTTTATACTTTTGAATATGGATATAAGACTTCGTATTCCTGGGATTTCTGAATAAATGTGAATGCCTGTATTTTTGTTCAGGCCTGTGATCTGAATATACATTATGCCTGCAAATTCCTTTTCATACTTTTATAGGAATGCATGTTGTGTGATTTCCTTTTTTTTACATTTATTCCTGCAATTTCGATTCATTTCTGGAGTTTGGTTTCCTTGGTTCTGAAAAGACTAGTCACATGTTAAATGTATCTGCAATTTGGAATGGTATCCAATGTCTTGCGATGAAGTAGTTTGCACATTAAATGTATCTGTGTTTTCTTAAGTCCAATGCATTTGTTTTGAAGTAGTTAAATGTTAAACGTAACTGCAATTGGAGTGGAATCCAATGTCTTTGTGGATTCCAATTACACTCATTATTGGCAAAAGTGTATTCCTTATAATAAATAGGAAGGATTTGATATTAATAGGAAATAGTAGAGAAAAGATATATATATATACTAGTCAAATGAACGAATCTATTCTTTTGAATGAAATAGGTAATTATAAATAATTGTGGTTTAAGTAAATGGTAGGGTGATTATATTGCTTATTAATGATATTGAACTATTGATTTTGGGGATTAAGAAATATCAGAACTATAAAGAAATAGGGTTGCTTGAGTACCACACTGTAATGGTGCAATTGAATGTTGACATTCCATTGTGTTTATGAACAAAACAAGATGAGTGTTAGCACCTGTGCTAAATTTTGAAGATTTTCACATAGGAATCTGCACTAATTCCCCTGCAAGGGATTAGACCAGTAAATGAAAGAGAGGTCTGAAAATTTCCATATCACATGACTCTGAAGGACATTGATGGGGTTTCTACATGTTTTAAGGGGTTTATCTAGTGCTTTGAAGTGCAAAATTATTAAAAATTCTAAGTTTTAGCTTTATAAATATGCCTGAATAAGAAAAATCTAATCAAGGTTAAAAGTTGACTGGAATGGACGACCTAGATGCACAGCAGAGAAGAATAAAATCCGCAAATAACTTTCGTTCAGGAAAAATTGGGAGTGGAAAGCGAAAAATGCAAGTTTCAGTGGTGAAAATTGGTAAACCCGACTTCCGCTTTCTGTAACCCAAGATCTGACGATTTGGAGAGCTTTTGCATAAATCAACGGTCCAAGAGAAAGAGGGAAGTAAAAAGACGGAAGCCAAAAGGAAGAAGCGAAAAAGGAAAAAATTCGGTCAAAAAGTTGGTGAACCCGCTTTCTGCGATCCGCAAGATCAACGTTCTGGAAAACTTCTACGCAGATCAATGGCCCGGAAAGGAGCGGAGAGGCGAAAAGTAGAAATTGGAAACACAAAATTTTGGTTGTGGAAAAACTTGAAATCCGGCCTTTAGCGATCCGCAAGATTGACTGTCCGGAAATCTTTCGCGTAGATCAACGACCTTAAAGGGAGCGAAGAGGAAGAAAGAAGAAATGTAGGAAATTTAGCATCGTGAAAGAAGAAACCCTGAATTCCGCTTTTCGCAGCCCGCGGCTTGAGATCAGATCAATGATTGAGGATGAAACCGAAGGAGATCAACGCTGTGGAAATCTAAAGGGCATAAAGGATAACGTGGAAGCGAAAAGATCAAATTGAGCCCCGAGAAAACTAGAAGCCCATTTTTTGTGGTCCTCTTTCCATCATTTTAATCTCAAATCAACGGTGCAGTATGAATCTTGAGGAAATCAACGGCCCAAAATGATTTCGCAGGTGAAAGAAGCAAGGACTAATGAAACTATTGCAGGTCGTTGGAGGTGCTCTCAACCATCATTTTCAATCAAGCGAACCATAGTTCCAGATGTTTGGTTTTCCCATTTTGTCTATCACGCTCATCTGATTATGCTTTCCTGATTTGCTCGTGATCATGGTGAATCTTCCATATCAGGATTCGTTAGTATTTGATGTCTGCGGGATTGATCCCCTATTTTGGTAAGCTGAACTTGGCTTTGTTTCAAGGTTGTTCTTGGGATCCCATGACGTTATACATGTAAGCTCTATGGAGGAAGAAAGGGGGTTGACATTCATATTTTGAAGCCTCTGTTCTTGTAGAAATTCAAGCATGCAG